>JAEIFV010000957.1:0-116471 GCA_018904265.1 Lordiphosa collinella | reverse complement strand
TAGGGGGAATATTCCTTACCTATCAGTACAAGATTTATGCCACCAAGAGCCAAAATATCTGTTAGCACAGTTTCTGTTACCATCATCCCATAACCATTATCCCGATCTGGTGTGCTAAATTTCATTTCCTGAAGTTAACATAAAGAATCTCCAGAGTTCCCCATACTTCCCCAGTGATTTCAGTTGATAGGCCTCGTCCTCACTGCCCACTAGAAATTCATCGTATCGAGCATATTTCCGGGTATCATTTAACATCCAGTTGAATAAACAATTCATGCGGTTGCGACTGCGTAATCAAATGCAATTTTTCAAGGCCAATGAAAAACTCTTTGCTTGGATCTCCAAATCCTGCCTTATAATCAGCCCAATTTCTATTGAAGTCCACATCGCCATTGATGCGCCTTTGATTACCATCCACCCAGATCCGGCCAGTTGAGAATCGCAAGACACGGGAAATGGTTTAACCGGGTAGAAGAATAGTATGAACTCCGGTAGAATTCACAAAGGGTACACAGCTACCTTCAGTAGACTTGATAACCGAATCAAGTTGCTTTCCTTTAGATTCTAGAATATTATTTAGTCGGAGATTGTTTTGCTTGGTCTTGCTTGTTGATTTGCTCATTGGTTTCCTTCGTTGAGTTTAATTCGACTTCTTTTAATTCCAGATTATCGAACTGCTTTTTAATCTCATCCCTTTTCGATCTTAGCTCTAAGCTCTTCGATTCAATAATTTTATTCAACCGACTAATTTCTTCGTCTTTAGATCCAAGCAAATCTGTCTTCGATTTGATTTCATCCTTGTAGGAATCTAAACAAAATTTATTTAGGTGATTAATGTGTTTTGTACATGATTTGTTAATTGATGAACTTTCATTACCTTTGGCTTCCTGACAATTTTTGATCTCTTCTTCGATTTTCCTATTTTCGGTTTGTGCCTTGGCCGCAATTTGGCTTTTCACCGTTAATGGCGCTTTCTTGATCGCGTAACTTGATTTCCATTCTTCCATTTTCCTGGAAAATTTCTGTGGCTTAAAAAATTTAGTGGTTCAGATTGTGCGTTGGCATAATCCTTTAACTTGATTTCCCATTCTTCCATTTTCCTAGTGCCTTCAGATTGTACCTTCCATAATCTTTTAACTTATTCTCCAGCTCTTCTATTTTCGTATTTGCCTGTGATTGTAATTTCATTGTCAATTCTTCCAATTTCTTAATGGCTTCAGGTTCTGCGTTGGCGGCAATTTGGCTCTTCAAGCTCAGAATGGTCATTTCTTGATCCTTCAATTTGACCTCTAATTCGGAACATTGATGTTGATTCTTTTGGCCAACTTGGGCAAATTGAAGAAATGGTTTTACCGCCTGAAAACAGTAAGAACTACATAGTTCTTCTGTTTGCTGTAAGTCAGAAATAATTTAAGAGCTAGAAAATATAAGCATTTCATATTCTTACCAGTGTAGCAATATGCCCACAAGACGATAAGCCATTCTCCCAGGGATTGAAGATGAGCAACAGAACAAAAAACAGTTTAAACATTTCAAAATATTTTCCACCACTCCGTAAGGGAAGCAAAACTCAACTGACTAGCTAACTCGACTTATAACCAAATATATAGCTGCCAAATAGAAATGAAACCACGCTTATCAAAAACCACAACCCGCACAGCATCTGAGTCAGTACCTATGAATCAGGGTGATAAGAAATTTTTATATTTAAATTTGGCAACTTTGGAATACCCAAGATTTACTCATCTACACCGATTAAAAAATGTCGGGATAATTTTCAGCCTAAAAATAGGGGAAAGTTAACTTCGGCTCAGCCGAAGTTTTGCATACCCCTGCAGTTCTTTTCGGCCCTAACTTTTCTATGGGAGATTCCGACCAAACTTAGTGTAATCTTGGAAAAGCATAACAAACTAAGATGTACATTTTTGAAGGCGATTTCATTAAAAACAAAAAAGTTTTTCACACTAGAACTAGTTTTTCGACCGATTATTCACTATGGCAGCTATATGCTATAGTCATCCGATTTCGTCCAAACTTTGTGAAATCATGGGAAAGTATAGTAAACTAAGTAATAAGGACGTTGGTCCATTATAAAAACAAAAAAGTTTTCCTCACTAAGACTAGTTTTTCGACCGATCGTTCCTATGACAGCTATATCTATAGTCATCCGATCCGATCGGCTCGACAAATGGGAAGCGTATAGTAACAAGGACTTCGTGCAAAGTTTGGTGAAGATAGCTTTCCATTATAACGGAGGAGATAGGTTAGAAACCGACAGATGTTCGTTTCTATGACAGAATTAATAAAAATAATTTATATAATTATATAATTTAAAAAAAAAAAAAAAAATAATAATAAAAAAAAAAAAAAAAAATTTAACCCAAAAAAAAAAAAAAAAAAAAAAAAAAATATCGTTCTATACTATTTGAGGCCCTTTAAAAAAACACCAAATTACCAATAAACAAAAAGTTTATCGTAAAGCGTTTAATATTCAACTGTCGACAGTATTTTTATGCACAAAATGAGTATCAGCAGCGGAAGGAAAAAATGTATATATTCTTTATCGACTGTATACAATCGACCGCAGAGCTCCATTTCTTAGCAACTGCGGAATATCCACAAAAACACTCAACGCGATAAAGACTGCTATGTATATAGAAAACAAAACAGCAGATTGATATGGCAAACAAAGAAAAGAATTTCTCGATACCAGCATGGGCGTCAAAAAAGTTTACCTTTTAAGCCCATTTCTGTTTTCGATTTTTATACTCTGTACCAGAGGTACACAGAGTGTATAAAGTTTGTGTTGGTGTATGTAACAGGCAGAAGGAAGCATCTCCGACCCTATAATGCCCGTCTGACCCTCCGTCTGTCTGTCTGTCCGTATGTCCGTATGAACAAACTGATCTCAGAGATGGTAAGAGAGGTTTGACATGTATGAGACATATGCTTCTTTTTAGCTTGCTTAGGCAGACCCCCCGCAAATTTGGAAAAACGACATATCTCCCATAGTTTTCCAGATTGAAGTTCTAAAATGTCTTCTAGACATCAGAATTATTTAATGATCCGCCAAAGGAATGGTGAGGATCGGATAAACGATAGTAGAGTTATAAGGAAAACAAACTATTATGGGCTATAAGAGGCAAGCTGGAAGGTCAGACCTTTTCATTTTTCATTTCATTTTATTCATTTTATAGTTTAACAATGTTTTGTCTAACTTTAAAGCGGCCTACTTAGGAACGACAACAAATTATTTTTAATTACAAACAAGGATTGAGAGGAAATTATATGAGAGTACTTATTATAGCTGGGGCTTCTCATTGAGCAACTTTTTTTTTTTTTTTTTTGCATTTATTTATAGCTTGGATATTCAAAAATATCCCCCAAAGGATTTTCGAAAACTCGAATTAGTTTAGGAGATATAGTCCTTTTAGTGACCCAATGTGACCTAAATTCCCAAGCAACTGCAAACTTAAGGGGGTCTTCTCATTGAGCAACTTTTTTTTAAGCCCTCGTATTTTGACCTATGCGTTAAGTTTTCTCCGGTTCTACCGGACCGATTTTGATGAAACAAAGTGAATTCGACGGAGAATTGTCAGCTCTTTAAAACAGCATTTAAACATTTTTGATTTTTTGATTTTTTTTTCCAAAAAAATTACTTCAAGCTTTAAACGCGTTTATCTCGAAACCACGTTTTTCGAACTGGCGGCCATGATATCTCCAGTTCAACTGAACCGATTTCGACAGTGGCGACGCAGAATTGTCACCATTCTCGGCTGAACCACGACCATAATTTAAAAAAATTTTTTACTATTTTTTTTTTACACTAAACTACAAAAAATAAGCCCGAAATTGAAATTTTTTTTTTAATGGCCGCCATTTTGTCAAAAAAATCACAAAATTAAGTTTGTGGTTCAGCCGAGAATTACATCTATACTGATTATAACCCGGTTTTTTTTTCATTTCGGACGCTCCGGAGACCCGGAATCGTGGCCGCCGTGACGACACCTTTTTTTTCACCACCAACTTTGAAGTCTCATTACTTTTTGAACAGCCCTCGTATCGAGGCAAAAAAACATTTTTTATTTACTTTGAACCTTTTGAAATACAATAAATAAAAAAGTTTTCAATTATTCTTTGCGTTTTCAAATAAGAATTTTTTTAAAAAGGGTCCAAAAAACGGGTTTTGAATGAGAAGACCCCCTTAACTTATTTTCCAGCTCTTCTATTTTTGTATTTGCTTGTGATTGCAACTTCATTGTCAATTCTTCCAATTTCTTAATGGCTTCAGACTGTGCGTTGGCGGTAATTTGGCATTTCAAGTTGTTAATGGTAATTTCTTGATCTTTTACCTTGATTTCCAATTCTTCTTTTTTGATAATGGTTTCAGACTGTACCTGGGCGGCAATTTGGCTCTTCAAGCTGTGAATGGTCATTTCTTGATCCTTCAATTTGACCTCTAATTCGGAACATTGATGTTGATTCTTTTGGCCAACTTGGGCAAATTGAAGAAATGGTTTTACCGCCTGAAAACAGTAAGAACTACATAGTTCTTCTGTTTGCTGTAAGTCAGAAATAATTTAAGAGCTAGAAAATATAAGCATTTCATATTCTTACCAGTGTAGCAATATGCCCACAAGTCGATAAGCCATTCTCCCAGGAATTGAAGATAAGCAACAGCACAAAAAACAGTTTAAACATTTCAAAATATTTTCCACCACTCCGTAAGGGAAGCAAAACGAAACTGACTAGCTAACTCGACTTATAAGCAAATATATAGCTGCCAAATAGAATTGAGACCATGCTTATCAAAAACCACAACCCAGACAGCTTCTGAGTCAGTCATAATGAATCAGGGTGATAAGAAATTTTTATATTTAAATATGGCAACTTTGGAATACTTAAGCAGTTACTCATCTACACCGAGTCGGGATAATTTTAAGCCTAAAAATAGGGGAAAGTTAACTTCGGCTCAGCCGAAGTTTTGCATACCCTTGCAGTTCTTTTCGGCCCTAACTTTTCTATGGGAGATTCCGACCAAACTTAGTGGAATCTTGGAAAAGCATAACAAACTAAGATATACATTTTTGAAGGCGATTTCATTAAAAACAAAAAGTTTTTCACACTAGAACTTCTTTTTCGACCGATCACTCATACTGCAGCTATATGCTATAGTCATCCGATTTTGATTAAACTTTGTAGAAATGTGTCCAAATAAGTGAATGCCAATAAAAAGGACGTTTTCATTAAAAACAAAAAAGTTTTTCTCACTAGAACTAGTTTTTCGACCGATCGTTTCTATGGCAGCTATACGATATAGTCATCCGATTTCGACCAAACTTAGTAAAATCATGGGAAATGATTATAACTAAGAAATACGTACTTTGGGGGCGTTTCCATTAAGAACAAAAAAGTTTTTCTCACTAAGACTAGTTTTTCGATCAATCGTTCCTATGACAGCTACATGCAATAGTCATCCGATCCGGCCGACAAGCGTATTTGTACCAAAAGACTTCGTGCAAAATTTGGTGAGTATATATTTACAACTGACGGAGGAGATAGCATAGAAACACACAGACGGACAGATGGACGGACGGACAAGGCTAAATGAACTCAGATCGTCATGCTGATCAGGAATCTATATACTTTATGTGGTCGGAGATGCTTCCTTCAATGCTCATGCTATGCCCTCTGCAAGGGTATAAAAATTCAAGATATTCGAGATTAGGTCAATCTCAAACGATGTCAGAAGTCGGTCAATCCCGGATTTTTACATTCCGAGTACGAGCAGGATTGACTTGTTCTCGGATTTTCAATCCCTGAATTCTTGTCTTGATCCCGACTTTATCGACTTGATCCCTTAGTACGATCAAATCAAGATGGCCCGATATTGACTTAATCTCGAAATTCGTACTTGATTTTATCTTGAAACCGGCTTGGTGCAAGTTTGCCTGAGATTAAATTGAGCTCGATATTCGAAGGATTGCTTTAAATATGACGGAGATTGACTTACGCTCGAAATCCGTACCTGATTTGATCTGGAAATCGGCTTGGAGCTAGTTTGCTTGAGATTAAATTGAGCTCGATATTCGAACTACACTCAATCCTAAGAAGAATTGCTTCAAATATTATCGAGATTGACTTACGCTCGATGTTGAAGCTCGCATTGATCCCAAAAGAAGGTTCCACCAAAAATTTTGCCAGAGTTTTCGTATGTTTATAAGCATCTTTTCTTTTTATTTATGATTCAAACTTATATGTACTTGGATCTAACATAGGTTCTTGCACTATTTAATGGATATAAGCAAAAAAAATATTTTCTAGAGCAGAAGGGGGCCTTAACTTTCCCCTGTTTTTATTTCCCTTACTCGTAGAGTAAAGTCATTGCAAGGGTAAACAAATGTAAGAACTTTTTAGAAGAGTTTACTTATGTTCTGTTTATTCTTGATTTTTATAATTAACTTTGAGAAATGCAAAATTACAATTTTCATGATTTTTAAGACTACAAAATTGAGAGTTTAGATTTCGTTAATTTTAAATGGTAATATTTTTAAGTAAAAATTTTGTTTTAATGTAGAATGTTGGATATGCATTTACCGATTCCTGGGCCGAATCATCATCTGGACAAAAGTCATTGAAATTTTATAATCATCATCTTTCCATGTCTTCCACATGACGCCGAAAGAGTCTTTGTCAAAACCCTTCTTAAAATACTTTCCATTTAGAGAGCTAAGCACAAAGAGATAAAGTGTGTTAGTAACTATTTTAATAGGTGTAGGTGGACTATTCCTTACCTGTGACAACAGGATTTATGCCACCAAGAGCCACCATCCCAGTTAGCACAGTTTCGAGAATAATAAATATCATTATCCCGATCTGGTGTGGTAAATTTCATTCCCTTATGGTAATCTAAGGAATCTCCAGCAGTTCCCTCATACTTTCCCAGTGATTTCAGTTGATATGCCTCGTCCTCACTGCCCACTAGAAATTCATCGTATCGAGCATATTTCCTGGTATCATTTATATCCAGTTGAATAAACAGTTCGTGCGGTTGCGATTGTGTAATTAAATGCAATTTTTCAAGGCCAATGAAAAACTCTTTGCTTGGATCTCCAAATCCTGCCTTATAATCAGCCCAATTTTTATTAAAGTCCAAATCGCCATTGATCCGCCTTTGGATTACCAGCCACCCAGATCCGGCCAGTTGAGAATCGCAAGACACGGGAAATGGTCGTATACCGGGTAGAAGAATAGTATGAATTCCGGTAGAATTCACAAAGGGTAGACAGCTACCTTCAGTAGACTTGATAACCTTATCAAGTTCCTTCTCTTTAGATTCCAGATTATTATTTAGTCGGAGAATTGTTTCCTTATCTGCCTTAGTCTGCGTCTCTAAACGGTTGATTTCCTGCTCTTTCTTTTTGATGGTTTCCTTCGTTGAGTTTAATTCGACTTCTTTTAATTCCAGATTATCGAACTGCTTTTTAATCTCATCACTTTTCGATCTTAGCTCTAAGCTATTCGATTCAATAATTTTATTGAGCCGATTAATTTCTGCGTCTTTGGATTCAAGCAAATCTGTCTTCGATTTAACTTCACCTTTGCAGAAATCTGAAACAAATATATTTATTGTGATTTTTTACATGATTTCTTAATTGATGAACTTTCATTACCTTTGGCCTGCTGACAATTTTTGATCTCTTCTTCGATTTTCCTAGTTTCGGATTGTTCCTTCGCGGCAATTTGGCTCTTCAAGCCGTTAATAGTGCTTTCTTGATCGCGTAACTTGATTTCCCATTCTTCCATTTTCTTGGCATAATCTTGTAGCTTGATTTCCAATTTATATATTTTCGAATTGGCCTGCGATTGTAACTTAATTTCCAGTACTTCCATTTTTCTAGTGGTTTCAGATTGTGCGTTGGCATAATCCTTTAACTTGATTTCCCATTCTTCCATTTTCCTAGTGCCTTCAGATTGTACCTTGCCATAATCTTTTAACTTATTTTCCAGCTCTTCTATTTTCGTATTGGCCTGTGATTGTAACTTCATTGTCAATTCTTCCATTTTCTTAATGGCTTCAGATTGTACCTGGGCGGCAATTTGGCTCTTCAAGCTCTGAATGGTCATTTCTTGATCCTTCAATTTGACCTCTAATTCGGAACATTGATGTTGATTCTTTTGGCCAACTTGGGCAAATTGAAGAAATGGTTTTACCGCCTGAAAACAGTAAGAACTACATAGTTCTTCTGTTTGCTGTAAGTCAGAAATAATTTAAGAGCTAGAAAATATAAGCATTTCATATTCTTACCAGTGTAGCAATATGCCCACAAGTCGATAAGCCATTCTCCCAGGAATTGAAGATGAGCAACAGCACAAAAAACAGTTTAAACATTTCAAAATATTTTCCACCACTCCGTAAGGGAAGCAAAACGCAACTGACTAGCTAACTCGACTTATAACCAAATATATAGCTGCCAAATAGAAATGAAACCATGCTTATCAAAAACCACAACCCGCACAGCATCTGAGTCAGTGCCTATAAATCAGGGTGATAAGAAATTTTTATATTTAAATTTGGCAACTTTGGAATACCCAAGCAGTTAATCATCTACACCGATTAAAAAATGTCGGGATAATTTTCAGCCTAAAAATAGGGGAAAGTTAACTTCGGCTCAGCCGAAGTTTTGCATACCCTTGCAGTTCTTTTCGGCCCTAACTTTTCTATGGGAGATTCCGACCAAACTTAGTGGAATCTTGGAAAAGCATAACAAACTAAGATGTACATTTTTGAAGGCGATTTCATTAAAAACAAAAAAGTTTTTCTCACTAGAACTTCTTTTTCGACCGATCATTCATACTGCAGCTACAGTGGGGAGCAAAAGTGATTCCACGATCAACATTTTCATATTTGAGCGCGCATAAAAAATAAACGAATGAAGTAAATGTCAAAATTTTTTTTTCTTGAATATCTAGTTTATCTGTAACAATTAGGCGTAGATAACAAAATAATTCAAAAACCAAAAAAACGGCATGTACTTAGTTTTGCACCATCCGTTATTCGCACATATTTTTGCTGTCCTTACTTTCTTATCAGCAATTGACCTGCTGATTTACCGTTCAATGTATTACTTTATTCATTATTCGTTGTCATAATTCAGAGAATTACTCTTTTCCACAAGTTTATAGTTGATTTGTTTAATTTGGAAATTAGTCTCAAACTTGTTCCAGAAAAATGAAGATAAAGAAAATAGTATTGTTTCCCTGACTAAAGGTGGCTGTTCGACACGCACTATTGCTGAGAAGCTCCAAATTAGTCAATCAGAATGGTCGCCGTCGCCTCCTAGCAGACTCTGACGCTCGAATTATGAGGTCCAAAATGAGGAAAGATAAGCTTTTAACGCCAGCAGAGGCTTCTAAGGAAATAAATAAAGGCGTAAGTCGATGGACAGCTAGAAGAACGCTGGGTAGGATTGGTTACGTCGCAGCTGTGAAAAAAAACATACCAGCTTTATCCGAGAAAAATGTTAAGGCTCGGCTAAAATTCGCAAAGGCACATAGAAACTGGACAATTGAAGACTGGAAACATGTTATCTGGTCGGACGAATCCAAGTTCAATCGTTTTCAATCGGATGGAAAGCAGTACTGTTGGCGTAGACCCGGTGACAAGCTTCAAAAGCATCATGTGAAGCAAACGGTAAAACATGGAGGAGGCAACATTATGGCTTGGTTTCATTTGGAACGCTGGACCTTTGCATAAAATTGACGGGATTATGCGAAAGGAAGACTATTTAAGTATTTTGCAAACCCATCTTCCCAATTTTCTTGACCAGTGTGCGTACCCAGAGCATGAAATCACTTTTCAGCAAGATGGGGACCCCAAGCACACTGCGAAAATTGTTAAAGAATGGCTAGCAAACCAAAATTTTAAGCTGATGGAGTGGCCAGCGCAAAAGTCCTGACCTCAATCCAATTGAAAACCTATGGTCAATTGTGAAGCGACGGCTCGGGCAGTATCAATCAGCCCCATCCAACCTAGACGATCTTTGGGGGCGTGTTGAACTGGAGTGGAATAATATTCCGAAAGGAATAGTTGAAAAATTGGTTGAGAGCATGCTAAAACGTATAAAAAAATGTCATAGAAAATAAGGGTCTCTGGACAAAATATTAATAATCATTTTTTCATTTATTTTTTCAGTCTTTATCGACTGTATACAATCGACCGCAGAGCTCCATTTCTTAGCAACTGCGGAATATCCACAAAAACACTCAACGCGATAAAGACTGCTATGTATATAGAAAACAAAACAGCAGATTGATATGGCAAACAAAAAAGAGAATTTCTCGATACCAGCCTGGGCGTCAAAAAAGTTTACCTTTTAAGCCCATTTCTGTTGTCGATTTTTATACTCTGTACCAGAGGTACACAGAGTGTATAAAGTTTGTGTAAATGTATGTAACAGGCAGAAGGAAGCATCTCCGACCCTATAATGTATATATATTCTTCATCAGCGTCAACAGACGAGTCGATCCAGCCATCTGACTGTCCGTCCGTCTGTCTGTCCGTTTGTCCGTATGAACAAACTGATCTCAGAGATGGTAAGAGATAGAGGTTTGACATGTATGAGACATATGCTTCTTTTACTTGCAGGCAGACCCCCGCAATTTGGAAAAACGACATATCTCCCACAGTTTTTTAGATAGAAGTTCTAAAAAATGTCTTCTAGACATCAGAATTATTTAATGATCCGCCAAAGGAATGGTAAGGATCGGATAAACGATAGTAGAGTTATAAGAAAAGCAAACTTTTATGGGCTATAAGAGGCAAGCTGGAAGGTTAGACCTTTTCATTTTTCATTTCATTTTATTCATTTTATAGTTTAACAATGTTTTGTCTAACTTTAAAGGGGCCTACTAAGGAACGACAACAAATTATTTTTAATTACAAACAAGGATTGAGAGGAAATTATATGAGAGTACTTATTATAGCTTAAGGGGGTCTTCTCATTGAGCAACTTTTTTTTCGACTTTTTTTTTTGCATTTATTTATAGCTTGGATATTCAAAAATATCCCCCAAAAGGATTTTGAAAACTCGAATTAGTTTAGGAGATATAGTCCTTTTAGTGACCCAATGTGACCTAAATTCCCAAGCAACTGCAAACTTAAGGGGGTCTTCTCATTGAGCAACTTTTTTTTAAGCCCTCGTATTTTGACCTATGCGCTAAGTTTTCTCCGGTTCAACTGAACCGATTTTGATGAAACAAAGTGAATTCGACGGAGAATTGTCAGCTCTTTAAAACTGCATTTAAACATTTTTTATTTTTTTTTTTTTTCCAAAAAAATTACTTCAAACTTTAAACGCGTTTATCTCGAAACCACGTTTTTCGAACTGGCGGCCATGATATCTCCAGTTCAACTGAACCGATTTTCATGAAACAAAGTGGAATCGACGCAGAATTGTCACCATTCTCGGCTGAACCTCGACCATAATTTTAAAAATTTTTTACTATTTTTTTTTTTACACTAAACTACAAAAAAAAGCCCGAAATTGAAATTTTTTTTTGAATGGCCGCCATTTTGTCAAAAAAAATCACAAAATTAATTTTGAGGTTCAGCCGAGAATTACATCTATACTGATTATAACCCCGTTTTTTTTTTCATTTCGGACGCTCCGGAGACCCGGAATCGTGGCCGCCGTGACGACACCTTTTTTTTCACCACCAACTTTGAAGTCTCATTACTTTTTGAACAGCCCTCGTATCGAGGCAAAAAAATTTTTTTATTTACTTTGAACCTTTTGTAATACAATAAATAAAAAAAGTTTTCAATTATTCTTTGCGTTATCAAATAAGAATTTTTTTAAAAAGGGTCCAAAAAACGGGTTTTGAATGAGAAGACCCCCTTAAACAAAGGTAACGGAAGGGTTCGTGATGAGCGTAGTTTGTCAGGCAAGGCTGAAGGTAAATTGTGGAACAGCTAAGTTTATTTGAGATAACAAAGCGATAGAGTCAATTTCCCCGGATAAGAGTTTATGAACAAAAAGTACACTATGGCATGTACGGCGGTTGTGAAGAGAAGGCAGGTCGATAAGGCGTAATCTATCCTCATACGGGGGAAGATGGAGGGATGGATCCCAATTTAAGCCTCGGAGAGCGAAAATTAAGAACTGTTGATCCTGATATTTTTGATAGTACGGAGTCCAGACACACGACCCATATTCAAGAATTGGTCTCACAGGGAGACATATAGTTGCTTGGTGACTTAGGGGTCCTTAAAAATCCTTGGACCATCTTTTAACAAAACCGACAACTCCCCTTGCCTTGTTTGCAATGATCGCTATATGACTATTAAAACATAACTTGGGAACAAATTGAATACCCAAATCATCTACTTTATAGATGAGTTCTAGTGGGATGGTATCAATCGTATAATCAAACTCGTAAGGTTGATTTCGACTAAAAGTCATACATTTACACTTGCTGAGATTAAGAGGAAGGCTATTAACCGAGCACCAGGCGTGAAGAGAGTTTAAATCGGATTGAAGCAGGAGAGGAGATGCAGGGTCATTATACGAAAAGTAAAGTTTGAGGTCATCGGCATACATCAATGCATGCGAATGGGATAAAACTTGCGGTAAAGGCCCCATATGACTACCTTGGGGAACCCCCAATAGAACCCTAATGGACCTGGATAGAATTTGATTAAGGGGCACACCTAGTGTGATGGGCTAAAAAAAAGGTGATTTTTGGGAATTTTTATTAAAAAAACTACTTTATCAAATATTTCAAAATTTTAAGAATATATTTATACATGTTTCAAGAATATACAGTGAAATTTTTGAAGAAAAATATTAAATATTTTTTAAGTTATAGTCGATCTCCAACGGCGCGAAAAAAAAAGTTCCTTCACTGCTGCAGTGATCCCGCCTTCTCAGTGGATGAAATTTAAAAAAAAAAAATTCTCGTTAAACTAGATAATATTGTCTGTACAATGACCTACGATAAAAAAAAAAATCAAAAATTGACAATATGGCGGCAAAAAAGTCGAATTTTACCCCAAAATTTTGGTCGTTTTTGCCAAAATTGATTTTTTGATCAAATCAAAAACCGATAGGTCATGTACGGAGAACTATATATAGAACATGTAAAAAAAAATTCGATAGTGATCGGATCATTTGTTTTTGAGTAATCACTGCAGCAAATTCGGAAAATGCTGTTTCGAGAAAAACGCGTTTAAAGATAAAATGATCGTCTCTCTAGCTGCCGAGCGGCTGCTCTTTAAATTGCTATAACTCAAAAACTATTTGAGATATCGATTTGAAATTTTAATATGTTATTTTTAAAGGTGTAATCTACCGAAATATGGAAAAAAAGAAAAATCGATTTTTTTGAAATTTCACACTAGGTGTGCCCGATTGCTTAAATACACCTTGGTCCAGTTGAGAAGGATTGGAGGGAAGCCGAGCAAATCCAATTTATGTACTAAAGACACATGATTGACTGAGTCAAAAGCTTTGCTGAAATCAGTATAAACTTCGTCGATCTGCTGCTTATTGACAAATCCTTTGTTAACAAGGGAAGTAAACTCAAGTAAAATCGTAGATATAGAGCGCTTCTTCATGAAACCATGTTGAGATTTGGATATTAACGAGCGACAATAATGCTGTAATTGGGAGGTCATGATCTTTTCAAAGAGCTTAGGAATGTCCGATACTTTTGAAACACACCTGTAGTTCGAGACTATTGACTTTGGTCCTTTTTTATGAATAGGAACAATAAAAGATTCCTTCCAAAGACTAGGCAAATCACCAAGTAGAAGAGACAAATTGAATAGTTTGCCAAGCGGCACGCATAGGGAATCGGCACAATATTTCAACACACAGCTGGGATCTTTGTCAGGACCAGGACTGAAAGATGACTTGATTGAACAAGGGCAAGCTGATAAAAACGACATCGGTTTCTACTATCGGGCATACAATGTTGTTGGAGCTAGTCACTGGATAAGGATAATTAGAGACAAAATTATTTGACGATGTGGAGAAGCATCGTTGAAAAAATGTTGCGAATAGATTGAAAATATCAGAGTTGTTATCTGCTGTTATATTATTTAACGAAAGGGAGGGCGGAAACTGAGAGGATCTTCTTTTGGCATTAACAAAATTGTAGAACATCTTTGGGTCATCCTGAAAGCTCAACTTACACCTGACCAAGTAGTCTTTATAACATTCAGAGTTTAAAACCATAAACTTCGATCGGGCCACCGAATATTTGGCAAAGTCAAGATTTTTTAAATTTTTTGTAAAGTCGAGACTTAATGTTCTTAAGATTAGATAGGCTTCTCGTGAACCATGGAGGCGCACGTAAGGGAGGGGAAGGGATCCGAGGAGGCACAAATTCATTAAAAACCCTAAAAATTTTATCATAAAAGGCGTTGTTGGTATTTTCAATATCCTGAGATGCGTCCAAGAAAGACCAGTCAACCCTTGATAATGCCTCGTTGAGGCGTAGAAAATCAACCTTAGAGTTTATTATATTTCATATATTCAAGCACAAGATCAGGGAAAAAACACCATAGGTGAAAAGTTTTTCGGTATGAAATAGCTTTCTTTGAGAAAAATTTCAATATTTTAAGGATTAGCCAGACAGAGTTGCCAAATAGAGTTGGTTCAAGCAAAAACCCGGTGTGTACTACCTCTAAAAACCAAAACTAATACTTTATAAGTTGTTCGAACCCAATGGAGCAAACTTTATTTTACATCAAATAGTATGTACCACCTAGGTTTATAGTTTTTCAAACATCTGCAGCTTTAAAAGTCCAAAAAAATTACCTTCTGAACAGTTCTAAGGACATTTCTAAATGTTAAACTTCAGAATGGGCTTAAAGGGCTAAGATTCGGTGGAATTAGGGGAGATGCTAGAACAAAATTATGTTTTTGACATCATTTTGGACTGGCCACTACTTCAAAAGTTCGAAAAAATGACTTTCCGAGCAGATTTAAAGATAAGCTGCGACGTTATACTCAAGGAAGGGCTTTAAGAGTTGGGAAAGGTTGAAATTAAGGGCTATACACGAAAAAAATGTAGCTTTTGAAACGTTTTCGATCTGATTTATCTTCGAAATTTCGGAATAAATACAAACTGGGACTTTATACTTAACAAAGGATTTAAGGCTTGGCGAAATTAAAGACGATCCTGGAACACAAATGCGATTTTGGCAACTTTTTGGACTGCCTCACCTTCAAAAATCTGGACAGATTTAAGTACAGGCTTGATGTAAACAGAGTTACTTAAATTACTAGCATTAGTCTCTGGTTAAAAAGTTGTGCTTTTTCGCGAACTTGTTTAATAAATATGGAATAGTTCACACCAAACTCTAGGAAACTTATTAGAGCTTATTAGTTCTAATAGCTGGTGTAATTATTGTAACGCGCCATAATATGTCACGCACAATTCAAATTAAATAGGGCGCCCAACTCCAGCTATCGATAATTATCGACAAGCGATCAAACAAAATGGCCGAACGCGTTAGGGATTCTTGGCAGAGCGGCCGCTTTATAAGCAGACCATGCAGTTCAGAAGCTTCACTTGTCGTGCAGAGGTCAGTCCGTCCAAGGTATACTTAACAAGTCTGTGTACAACAGTCGTGAGGGAAGCATCTCCGCGGACGAATTTTTTGTGTTCTGCCTCTTAATTATGTTTGAGATTTTACGTGTTTTTGCTATGGCTCCACACTGCTGTGTATTCAAGACTTTACTTGAATCTTTTTGTAACACATAAAAAAAAAGCAGAATTGGGAAATCTGCGATTTCACATGATTTTTTTTTTAAAAAGGTCCAAAAACAGCCTCGATATGAAGAATCCCCTTAACTATGCTGGACTTAGTTAAAGCACAAAAAAAAACTCGCATATGTAAAGGGTGATTTTTTAGCTATTATCTTTTTGTTTGTTGCTTGGCGACCTTTCTAATTGTTAGAATATTGGTGATAGCCGGCTCGAGGTCGTGATTAAAACACAATTAAATTTAGTTTTTATCCAATATATTTCGGACGCATCCGTCTTCAGGGGCAAATTTATGACACGTCTGTACCGCCTGACGTGGAGTTCAATACTGTATTCAATACTCGTTTTCACCACCCAAATAAAAAACACACAACGCAGGTTTGGTGTTTTGTTTCACTGTCAAACATCTTCAGTTTGGTCTATAATTTAACCATGAATCGTCTTACAAACGAACAACGCTTGCAAATTATTGAATTTTATTATCAAAATGTGTGCTCTGTTAAGAGAGTTCATCGCGCGCTTCTTCCATTTTATGGTCACTTTTATCGACCCACTGAAGCGGCTATTCTGGGCCTGACTAAATTTCGCACCAAATTTACTTTGTTGGACATTAAGGGGGTTTATAGTCCAAAGGATTCGAAAACGAGGAGAGAGGAGCGCTTATTGAGCAACTTTTTTTAAACCCCGTATTTTGACCTTGCGTTAGTTTTCTCCGGTTCTACCGGACCGATTTTGATGAAACAAGTGAATTCGACGGAGAATTGTCGCTCTTTAAAACTGCATTTAAACATTTTTGATTTTTTTTTTTTTCCAAAAAAATTACTTCAAACTTTAAACGCGTTTATCTCGAAACCACGTTTTCGAACTGGCGGCCATGATATCTCCAGTTCAACTGAACCGATTTTCATGAAACAAAGTGGAATCGACGCAGAATTGTCACCATTCTCGGCTGAACCTCGACCATAATTTTAAAAAATTTTTTTACTATTTTTTTACACTAAACTACAAAAAAAAGCCCGAAATTGAAATTTTTTGAATGGCCGCCGTTTTGTCAAAAAAATCACAAAATTAAGTTTGAGGTTCACCCGAGAATTACATCTATACTGATTATAACCCCGTTTTTTTTTTCATTTCGGACGCTCCGGAGACCCGGAATCGTGGCCGCCGTGACGACACCTTTTTCACCACCAACTTTGAAGTCTCATTACTTTTTGAACAGCCCTCGTATCGAGGCAAAAAAAATTTTTTATTTACTTTGAACCTTTTGTAATACAATAAATAAAAAGTTTTCAATTATTCTTTGCGTTTTCAAATAAGAATTTTTTAAAAGGGGCCAAAAAACGGGTTTTGGATGAGAAGACCCCCTTAAACCACCAACACGCTTACGTAGAGTGCAAACTGAAGAAAATATTGCAGCTGTATCGGCCAGTGTTAATGATGACCATCAATTATCGATTCGTCGCCGTTCGCAGCAATTGGGCCTCTGTTACTCAACAACGTGGAAAATTTTGCGGAAGGATTTAGGTGTGAAGCCTTTCAAAATACAGCTGGTGCAAGAATTGAAGCCGAACGACCTACCGCAACGTAGAATTTTTGGTGTATGGGCTCTTGGAAAGTTGGCCGAAGATCCACTTTTTTACCGAAAAATTGTGTTCAGCGACGAAGCTCATTTTTGGCTCAATGGGTACGTAAATAAGCAGAATTGTCGATTTTGGAGTGAATATCAGCCAGAAGCATTGCAAGAGCTACCAATGCATCCAGAAAAAGTCACAGTTTGGTGCGGTTTATGGGCTGGTGGCATCATTGGACCGTACTTCTTCAAAGATGATGCGAATCGTAACGTAACTGTGAATGGTGAGCGCTACCGTGAGATGATATCCAACTTTTTTTTGCCCAAAATGCAAGAGCTTGACTTGCATGACATGTGGTTTCAACAAGACGGTGCCACATGCCACACAGCACGCGCAACAATGGACTTATTGAGAGGCGAGTTCGGTGAACATTTTATTTCACGTTCGGGACCGGTCAATTGGCCGCCTAGATCGTGCGATTTAACGCCTTTAGACTATTTTTTGTGGGGCTATGTTAAAGCTCATGTCTATACAGACAAGCCCGCTTCAATTGACGCATTGGAAGACAACATTGAAGCATTTATTCGTGAGATACCGGCCGAAATGTTGGAAAGAGTATGCCAAAATTGGACTAAGCGGATGGACCATTTGAGGCGCAGTAACGGTCAACATTTGCATGAAATAATCTTCAAACATTAAAATTTTTTTTGAAAAACTTTCCTATAGCTCTTAAAGTCAGTGTTTAAGATTAAAAAAAAATTGTTGAAGAACAAGACTGTCCAAATTTTGTGAGAGAATCAAATTTGAAATAAATATTTATATTTCTTTTCATTTATCCAAATTTTATTTCATCATGGATGTGGGACATGGACATTACAGTCCAAATGTACAAAAAGAGAGGACGACCCAGATAAGTTAAGAACCTTCAAAGAAGACCGCGAATGCCTCAACTCAGCAATGCTGCTGAACAGACCTAATATGGTCCAGAAAAAAAAACTTAAAAAACTGTGAAAATAAGTAAAAAATTGTCCAGTCAATAAAAAAATAAGTTGAAAGAACAAGAATGTCCCGAGTAAAATATGTCTTTGCTCTTTACTTTCTGATAGCCTTGCCGGTTTCGTTCTGATTTTTCATCTAAAACTTTCTTGTGGACTGCCTTAAGCAATCTTTGATATATTTCTGATATCTTCATATGAATGTATATATTGAAATGACACCTTCGAGCAGAGCACTCTCATGTTTCCTGAAACCTAACTAAATTTGTGGTAAAAAGTCTTAAAAATCTTATTAAAAGTAGATTAAAAATTAAGTGCTAATTTATTGATTTTTGTTAGTTTTTTTTGGTGACCCCCGTGTGAAAATAAATAAGTCTAAGGCAGTCGGTCAGACTGAACAGACATATTAAAATATATAAAAATATATAAAAAAATTAATTTAATTAGATATGATGTGTATTTGTGGTTTTCTGTTCTCTGAAGCTTAGAACTAGATAAACTATAAGAACGATTAGTCTGTCCAATAAAGGACGTTAATTCTATCTCAACTATCTAAGAACTTTAAGATTAAAGCTTGTCGGCTTTCACCGCAGTCGTTGTCGTTCTATTAAAGCACATAATAAAAATCGAAGGAAAATGGAGAAATAAGGAATGTTTTTTTATATTTGTATATTTATATCCTTGGATATCACCGATTGCTGTGACCATCGGCTGGAAACAAGCTATTAAAAATGTGTTTTATATGTAATTTGAGTCAAGATATTGAACTTGTCAATGACATGGTTGAGAAGAAGGAGCAACCATATGTAGCGGTGGAAAGAAGTTAATCATAGAATGAATTAAAAGATGAAAATTAATAATTATTATAATTATATATGAGCGGAAAACTTCCAAATATGAACGACAAGATAAAAAAGAGAGAAAATTATTAAAGCATTCTGGCAAGCAGAAAGGGAAAGCCGCCAAAAAAGACTGTCTCATTTGCCTAAACAGCCCCAGCCAAAAATAAGCAGTGGCTCTACCATGTGGACATGTATTATGCAATCGCTAATAATTTTCTGAAATCTTGATTTCAATGAATTAGTAGGTTGTCTATAAACTTACTGCTGCAAATGTCGCCAAGAGAAATAACTACAGTTCAACACGCCATGTTTAAGCTTCCAAGATGTCGCCACATAGATGAGCGAATATCTGCCAAATACTGACAAGATAAAAAAGAGAGAAGCCCAGTAAAGCATTTTAGCAAGCAGAAAAGGATATTCGCCAAAATATGACCAATCTGCATTAACCACCCAGGCCGAAATGAAGCAATCTTTGATCATTTTCTGAAATCATAAAATTGAATAAACATATTGAAATGACATTTTCGTTCAGAGCACTCTCTTGTTTAATCAAGGCCCACTAAATTTTGGGTAACGAAAAGAATCTTATTATAAAGTAGATAAAAAATAAATGATAATTTATTGGCTTTGAAATGGGGGCGTCAAGAATGAATGAAAGATATTTAAAAAATAAAGTCTAGGTCAGACAAAGCAGACGTATGAAAATAAATAAAATAAATAAATCTAGAGCAATCGGTCAGACTGCACAGACGTATAAAAATATATATAAGATATGATGTGAATTTGCGGTTTTCTGTTCTCTGAAGCTTAGAACTAGATAAACTATGAGAACTGCTCAATAAAAGCTAATTATCTGTGTTCCGATCTCATCTAGCTAAGAACATTAAGCTTAATGCTTGTCAGCTTACAACTCACTTATATTCGGAGTATCAACAACATTGTATAATTAAATCCACTTTCATCAAAACAAAAGAAATTGAACAAAAAAAAATAAACCCAAAAAGAAAAAATGGCTGAAGTACAGCAATAATCTGAAATATCAGTAACATCTGTCCTGGTGTCAATCAATATGATGGAAATGCCGTCAAAAAAAAGTAAATTATTAAAGAAAATAAAAAAGAAAAAAACATAAAAAAAATCTGCTCTTCCGAAAGCGGTTGAGGTCCTTCACGTTGGAGCCTCAGAAGCTGACTGACGGCCTCAGTGCTAGTCGACAGCTCAAGAATTCGGCAGCTGCACTGCCTATCGACTGCAAACTAATCGATAGCGAATACGACAAGATAAAAAGAGAGGCCGCAAACCCAAGGCACGCACTGCATTACGAAAAAAGTCCTCGAGGGCCAAAGAAACCAGGATAGTCGCCAAAATATGAATGCCCAATATGCATAAACAACCAGGCCGAAAGTCAAAAAGTAAATTAAAAAGAAAAAAAAAAAAAACTGTAAAAAATCAGCTGTTCCGAAAGCGGTTGAGGTCTTCACGAGCCCGAAGGACTGGGCCTCAGTGCAGTCGACAGCTAAGCAGCACCCATCGACTGCAAACTAATGATAGCGAATATCTGCGAAAAAAACAGATACAAAAAAGGCCGCAAACCCAACTCACGCACTTCAATGCAGATGAGAAAGAAGTCCTCGAGTGGCTCGAAGAAACCTAAGCGTGCCAAGCTAGGAGCCATTTCCTACCCCACTAAATTGACAGTAACGGATCAGCAAACAGCAACCAATTCCAAGCAAAATCGTAATATATAGCTCAAGAAACCCATACCTAAATTTTATAAAAGCCAAATGTCAAAAATAAAAGAAATAAAATAAAAAAATATTTAAAAAAAAACACGGATAACTTGCGGTCCTGACCGCACTCGTCGAGCTCTGCTCGAGAAATGATTTCAGGCAGAATTTAACGCTGTCTTTTATAGCAAATGCAATGCCGAGAAAATGTCCTAGCGCGTTGGCCCAGTTACCCCGATAGTTTCCCGATAACTTTGGATATTTTTGGTTAGGCGCCTTATTTGAAAACAAATTGTTTCTAACTTGTTTGAATTTTAACTGAGACTTAATAAACGTATTAATTATATTTGTTGCGGAAATCACTACTCTTCTAGCCGTATTACATTTGTTTGAATTTAATTATGTTTTAAATTAATGTTTTTACGTCCGTCCTCGTTAGTACTTCTTCTCAGTGTGACCATATGCCTCAAACATTCATAATACTTCTTTATCATATGCTCAGTGTTGTAAAGTGACAAATTCAAAATATTAACAGCTAACGATTATCAAACGGTTATAATTTGAAATTAAAACTTATTCAGAGGAAAGTTCACACGTTTGGCTTCAGCGATTTAATAAATTGCTCCTAAATATGCGCCATGCTACAGGACTTCCAGCGATTTCATTTTTCAAGCTTGTTTACAAACCCTTTCAAACATGATTGCATATGGTAAACACCTCACAAGAGCAATTTAGGATTTAAAATATAAATTTTATTTTTTATTTTTTATATAAATAAAAATATATATAAAAAAATAAATTAAAATTTTAAAAATAAAAAATGAATATAAAAAATAAATATAAATATAAACTTAATATATTTTATTTTTATTTTATTTTATATTTTTTTTTAAAAAAACCATAATATAATATAAATTTTTTTTCTAATAAAATATTTAATAATATAGGGAACAATAAACAATCAGATTTATGATTATGTTCATGAGGATAATCCAGACTTGGCCAGAGGGTTTGCCAAGGGCGATCGGATTGCCATTGATGCCAAATGGACAAAGTTGGCAGTTGACTTAAATGCAGCAGGACCTCCAAATAAATTCACGGCAGGTTGGAAAAAGGTATGATCCCATAAACATATTTTCACAATGCTACTGACACTTTACTGTTCGTATAAAAGGTATGGTCCGACTGGAAAATTATTGTGCGTAAAAAATTGTCTCGCAACAAGCAGGAGGTGAAAAGTACAGGTGGTGGCCCTTACTCTCAAGTTGTGATTCAACCAATAGAGGATGAGATTGCAAGGTTGTGTGGACTCTGTACAATGGTGGAAGGTACAGGTGCTTCGGTCTTTGGTGCACCAACTTCCAATGATTCTCCACACGTCAAGGAGAAAACACTTGACACCAAAAAAAATTTGGTCGTTGCTGATAAGAGGCAATTGGACCTTACCGAGGATATTTTGCCCATATATGAAAATGACCAATTACACTTGGGTTCAGAGGGTGTTATTATAGAACCAAAGCCGAAGAATTTGGATGACATTTGTGCCACACAGGCAGAGACCTTGAAATTGATTTCCGACAACCTACAAACTATGAAGACCCAGCTAGGAGCAACTCTTTTGAAATATAGAGGATATCGAACGAGATAAATTGGAGGTGTTGAGATCCCTTGTAAAAGGTGCTTTCGTAAAGATAAATAGGGTTATTTTCCAAAAGTATTTGTAGTCTTAAGTGAAATGTTTTCGTTCTTTATTTTTAAGTGAAATGTTTTTGTTCCTTATTTTTAACGATATATGACAAGACGGAATTAAACTGAAGTTTTTCTGGCTAAATTGTAAATGACTGAAGTAACCAAGTTGAAACAAGTACAATTTTTGTTTAGGTCTTTTTTGAAGAAGACATTTAAGTAAGATAGTTCGATTACACTAGAACTGAAATAAAAATGATATTCTTTTTATACTAGATTGAGTGCAAATTTCATCTCTACCTCAGCGAAATAATTATTGGTACAGCACATTTTTCTTAAAAAACTGCTTAATTTAATTTTCTGTTTAATTTCTTGTATTGTACTTGTATTAATAACATAAAATGTAACAAAAAAATATAGAAACAAAATTGGTAATATTCATAATATTTATAATATAACAGATTTAAATATCATTCCTTTGGAAATAATTATTGGTACAAAAAAAATTATATTTATTTTTCTTTTTGATTTCTTCATTAAAATTTTTTTTGTCTTTTGTTAATAATGTGTACTACCACCATGATTGCTTATTACTTCTCCCAAACGATGTGGCATTGATTTAATTAGGTCCTGTAAGTATTTTAAATCAATTTCATCCCATTTTTCGAGAATGGCCGCCTTTAGGTCACGTAGATTATCATATTGTCGCCCATTTTCGTAAACTTTGCTTGAAAGTAGCCCCCAAACATTTTCTATTGGATTTAGATCGGGGCTACATGCTGGCCATCCCAAACACTCGATATTTCTATCATTGAGGAACTTCTTTGTCACTTTCGAAACATGGATTGGGGCATTGTCCTGTTGAAAAATCCACTCATCTTCCCAGTATTGGATTCCAAACTCGATCAACTCACTCTCTAGGAGTTCCACATACTTCTCTGAGTTCATTCTGGTTGATATTGTACACAGTGGAGTCTTCCCGTGATGCCCAAACGCTGCCCATACCATGAGTGACCCTCCTCCGAAATTCCTAGCATGGCAGGATGTGCGTTCCCGTCGTAAATCTCGCCAATACATCATTTTGCCGTCTGGTCCATCCAAATTAAACTTTTTTTCGTCGCTAAATATTACGTTCTGCCATTCTTGGGACCAGAATTGATATTTTTCGGCAAATGCCAGTCGGGCTGTCTTATGCCTAGGATATAACTTGGGTTTACGCATCATTTTTTCGTAATGAATGTTGGGATCCTGGCTCAAAATCTGTTGTACCCGACGTGTGGTAATGTTTAGATCCAATGTTGACTTTATCCGCCTTGGATTTGTCGATTCAGTCACTGCCAAATGCTTAATTGTTCGAATTGTACGTTCCGATATTGTCGAAGGGCGACCTCTTTTTACTGTTTTATTGTAATTTTTCGGATTTTTTAAAAACTTCTGCACAGTAGTCTTACTTAATTGCATTGTACATGCAATTTCGCGAATGCTTTTTCCTTCTTTTCGTAGATTGAGCAGAATATTTTGGATATCTTCCGTCATACGTTTACCTTTGGCCATAATTGCGAATTTTGTCGTATCTAATGAGTTTTATTATAAAATTGAATTTATTTTAAATATAAAAAGCTTTTTTTAAAACAATACCAACCTTATTTATCAGAATTTTCTAAATATAGCAAAGAAAATGCATATATTGCAACTTTGTACCAACAATTATTTCCAACTACGGAAAAAGATGTGTGGCAACATTGGCCAATAAAAATCACACGAATGTGAACACAACAATGTCCCCATATCGATATTTGTAGCATGCACTGATGCATTTGAAAATGTTAACGGTTTTTCAAAATATTCGTTAATTTGAGAAATATTCAGAAAAGACTCTAACTGAAACAGCTGTACCAATAATTATTTCGCTGAGGTAGGTAGGAGTTCCAAAAGGTCTTCTTATTCTTGATGGTTTGAAATCTGCTCGTATTTTGGACCCAATTTTAAAAATTTTTTTGTCATTGAAAACGCAAAGAATAATTGAAAACTTTTTATTCATTGTATTACAAAAGGTTTAAAGTAAATAAAAAAATTTTTTTACCTCGATAGAGGGCTATTCAAAAAGTAATGAGACTTCAAAGTTGGTGGTGAAAAAAAAGGTAGCCGTACGGCGGCCACGATTCCGGGTCTCCGGAGAGTCCGAAATGAAAAAAAAAAACGGGGTTATAATCAGTATCAGATGTAATTCTCGGCTGAACCTCAAACTTAGAGATTTTGTGATTTTTTTGTACAAAATGGCGGCCGATTCAAAAAAAAATTTCTAATTTCGGGCTTTTTTTTTTGTAGTTTAGTGTAAAAAAAAATAGTAAAAAATTTTTTAAAATTATGGTCGAGGTTCAGCCGAGAATGGTGACAATTGCGTCGATTCCACTTTGTTTCATGAAAATCGGTTCAGTTGAACTTGAGATATCATTGGCCGCCAGTGCGCCAGAAAACGTGGTTTCCAAGATAAACGAACTTGAAGTAATTTTTGGAAAAAAAATCAAAAATGTTTAAATGCAGTTTTAAAGAGCTGGACAATTCGTCGAATTTACTATGTTTCATCAAAATCGGTCAGGTAGAACCGGAGAAAACTTAACGCATAGGGTCACAAACAGAGGGTTTAAAAAAAAGTTGCTCAATGAGAAGACCCCCTTAAGTTTGCAGTTGCTTGGGAATTTAGGTCACATTGGGTCACTAAAAGGACTATATCTCCTAAACTAATTCGAGTTTTCGAAAATCCTTTTGGGGGATATTTTTGAATATCCCAAGCTATAAATAAATGCAAAAAAAAAAGTCGAAAAAAAAAAGTTGCTCAATGAGAAGACCCTTAAGTAAGATTTTGTAAGGCGTCGTTTTTCCGCAAAGCATAGGAGCTATTTAGAAGATAAGAAAACGGCCTTTAATTTCAAAGCTTAAAATTTTCTGCAAACAAACTTGCTCAATTAGCAGACCGTTAACAAAAAGTGGCGATTTTGATGTAAACCTTTCTTGCTTAGCATAATTTGCTGGATTATCAATATCTTATATGAAATTCTTTTCTTATACAAAACTTTAACTAACTTATCGTACTTGAAAACCAGAAATGAAAGAAAATTATTTCTTCTACAATCACAGATAAATTCCCTAGCTTTCTTCCCAACTTGAGGGCTAGAGATTTTTGCCCCCGCCATTTAATCTACTCTCCATTTGGTTATTAATATTCATGGAAAATCGACAAAATTTATGCGTAAAACTGTAAAATTAAAGCAATTACACAAGACACAAGACTTGGAAAATAGAAAGAGAACAACAGCAACAAAAACAACAGCAGCCTCTGGATAATTAAGCTAGATTTTGCGTGTTAGGGGCGTTGGGGGTGTGGCATTAGCGGCACCTGAGGGAGACTTTAGCTATTCGAATTCCGGACGGAGGTCAATTTGGTATGCGGGACATGTCCAGACACAGGAGCCATTGTTGCCCCGCTGCTGCTGCTGCTAATGCCGCCGCCTTGGGCTCTAAATCAAAAATTCAATAAACATTGAAAGGCAAAGTAAAATCAGTAAATCTGTAAAAATATTTACAATGTTTGTTTTTTTTTTGTTTTTCTTTGTTTTTCCTTTTCTATGCAAAGCGCGTGCCTTCCAGTGGCACAGAGTTTCATAGTTTTGAGCTTTTTGTTGGCCAGCAACAAGAAAACAAGTTTTCAAACTGGTTTCTCGGGTGGGGGCAGCCTATACAAACATGAACTCAGGCGACACATACTACAAGACGGGCTCAAAAGACTCAAAGAGCTGTTGGCGGTTGGTGGTAGAAGTAGACCCTCCCGGCCCCCCCTTGGTAAAACTGGTTAAAAGTAGATCGTTAACAGCGATCGCGGGCTAAAAACTCAACGAAGTTCCCCAGTTCTGCGAAGCAAACGACGATCAACTCTCAACTGGTTTGTATCGAACTCGAAAATGAATTCGTTAAGTAGGGGTAAGGCACTTGAGATTTGGTTTTACTTAATTTACAGGTACTAGAAGTAAGTTGAGGGTTTTTTTGTTGACGAAAATTCCTTGGTAACTGTTTTCTTTGAGTAATTGAGTTGTAATATAGAAGTTGGTATTTTCCTCAGGGGGATATACTATGAAAAATTTGCTTCAATGCGTTTGTTTACAGTTTTAGCTATCGTATTCAAGGTAAATGAACTATTTGGTTACTTCAACAGTTCGTTTAAAAAATCGAAACATTTTTTTTTTTTAGTTTCCTCTAACCAAACTATCGAGAATGATTCTGGATTTCTGTCCGAAAAAGTATTATTATTAAAGTTGTATTTTCACTTGTTGAGATCTCAATTAAGATGGGTGACAAAATACCTCAGTTTACCATGAGTTGGCGGTCAAAAAACTCTTAAGAGAAACTCATTTGGGAAACTCATATTAGATATCAGACAAGTGAAAATGCAGCTTAAGTTTTGTCTCAAGCTCTTGTTGGACATGTCTCGAAAATACAAAGAAACGAGAACTGAAATTCCAAAAAACAAACCGATTCAAGTAAACGTATAGTAAACGTGAATTATCCTAAATACATAAAAACAAATAATATTAACTCTTTCCCATCATTATCCTTTTATCACCCATAATTAATATTATTGACATGCCGAAGAACTGGTATTAGAAAGTCTACGTACAATTTTTTTTCCCAAATTTTAACAATAAAACAAAGTTATATAAATAGTATTTTTGTTTAAGTTAGTAGTTTGCCACTTGTCATCGGAGCATTACCATCTATATTTCTATGAATTCGGAATTCCAATATTCTCAAGATGGGATCCTACAAGTCCAACGGCCTTAACATGCAGAACAATCCATAGCTCAGCCTAATACTCGTGCCATCAATCGAACCATATAGGGAGACAGCAACAACTTACGGCGACCAAACGGAAGACATAGAGTTGAAAGGCTTTAACATGCATAAGGTTGAAAGAAGGTTTTGAAATGTGGGCTTCCTTCTGACACCATCAGACTTAAAAATTTAAGAGAAGGACCGCACAAATAAACTTGTACACTATTCTTTGTTCAATTCTTTCGATTTACATAAAATTCATTTTAAAGCAAAAATGTTTTGTTTTGTATTCCAATAAAAAAACAAAAACATGGTCCCGAAAGAGATCTGATTGAGTTGATCAGCTACCACCTTGATAAAATGGATTCCACATTCGATGAATACAATTTGTAATCAAAATATTAGCAAACTCTTTGGTTCGATGAAATGAACATAAAGACAGGTTTCTTCAATCTATTTGCTTTTTCAAAAGCGTTGGAAATAACTATCCCGCCACAATAAACCTCCAGCTGAACAGAGGGATTTTTGAATCAGATGACATAGCAGAATTGATAACTTAATAATGAAACAAACATTTGTTTAGCCATTTCCCATATTTTTGTATAATTTTTGCATAAAAATTGGGTAATTGTTTAGTAGAGCTACCCCTCACCAAAAATTCGAAAAAAATATCCTCGATGGACCGCATTTACAAGAACTATGACGTCTTCTAGATCGCGGGGACTCCCGCGGTTCAATGGTAAAAATGTTTGAAAGTTGCATTTTTTTTATAAAAACAGATTGTTTTGCCTTAACTGTCATTTAGAAATTTATATTGTTGAACTACGGTAGCAACATTTACAGGTAAAAACTATTATTGTGATCAATAGACAGAAATTTAGATTATATAGGCTTTTAAAATTTATAGAAGTAGACCTTAATAGTAGACAATTTTGAAGTTCACGACTTTAATTTGATCCAAAAAGTGTCGATTGTCAAAGTGACCAGATGACATAGTGTGGCAAACTTAATTGAAGGATGTAAATTTTAAAAATTGTTTAGGACATACATTAGTCGGCCATTATGTACTTCTATAAAAGTTAAAAACCTTTACAATTAAATGGTTCCAAGTCTATTGAATCACAATAATTTTTCTATCCTAGAAACGTTTATTGCTGGGCTTTTAAAAAGGGGGCATGAAATAACGCCAGGTGATATATCGCCCCGGGCGTTATTTCATTCTAATAGTGGAATAAAGCCCGGTGTTATTTTCACTTTCACTTTCATTCAATATAGCGCCATTTTCATACTAGGAAACGAAAAAAAGTCGGTAAATAGCACATCTATACAAATAAATATAAATTATTTTTAGAAATAATGACAGTTAAGGCAAAAAAAATCTGTTTTTATACAAAAAAACTTTCAAATTTTTTACTATTGTTAACCGATGTCCCCACAATCTGAAACAAACATTCTTTAGATTCGCGGTCCATCGATATTATTTCGTATAATTTGGGTGGGGGGTGGTCTACAAAATTACCAAAAATTGATTTTGTTGTAAACTGTTATTTATTTTGAGTTTGAGTGTGTCCGCCACATCTATGAAACCTTTGCAACACTTAAGCCAACACTGTAAGGTTGATATATCGATAAGAGGATGACACTTCCTCTTATCGATATATCAATTATCGGTCAGTCAGTTTGTTTCCAAGTCCCTCTTGGAGGGAAATATAAAGTTCATAAGCAACGAAGAGCTTTGATTTCCTCCAATATTGCAACAGTTGCTTCAATAGCGGTTTGTGAGTTGCAAGAAGTGGTAGTGAAGTCAACCTTGGTTCGTCATTATTACGTTATTCATTACTTGCAGCAAAGTTCAAGTTCTTTGTTATTGCCAGCTTACAGTTCGACCTTTCTTAGAAGCGCTGATTCTAAGAATTTGACTTTCAGTTTGTTCAAAAAGTATCGCGAATTTTGTGTTTTTTCAAAAATTTTTTATTTTTTCATGAATATCTATTTTGTCCCCTTCAAAGTAATCCCCATGAGATATTATACACTTGTGCCAACGGTTTTTCCAATTTTCGAAGCACTTCAAAAATCATTTTTTTTTATCTTGTTCAGCTCCTCCTTCGATGCCGTCTTTATCTCGTCAAGCGTAGCGTAACGTCGTCCTTTCATGGGCCTCTTCAGTTTAGGGAACAAGAAAAAAGTCACGGGGGCCAGATCTGGGGAATACGGTGGCTGCGGCATCATTAGTGTGTGGTTTTTGGCCAAAAACTCTCGCACAAGCAACGATGTGTGAGCAGGGGCGTTATCGTGGTGCAAAAGCCAATTTTTGTTCTTCCACAAATCCGGGCGTTTCTGGCGGATTGCTCCGCGCAAATTGCGCATAACACAGGTAATATTCCTTATTGACCGTTCTTCCTGTGGCAAGAACTCATGATGCGTGCGCCCCTGCAATCGAATTTTTTTTTTTGGTTTAAAAATACATTTATTGGTAACTAGCCTTCTGCTACCCTTTTTGGCCATACTAGTGTGATATTGTGTTTATCAGTACTTGGCAGTGTCCATTTGGGCTTACCGATAATGTTTACGTGTTTTAATGTAGGTATTAAGTGAGAAAGTGTGAGAATTTGGTGTAAATGGGGTCCTGCTAGGAGTCGCCGTGAGTTCAGGTAAGACTCTCTTTAACCTTCTTCTTTGGCGTAAGGTCCTTTTCAATATCCCTGGTTCTCAGGTACCATTCAGCTCCCGTAATTGCGTCTAAGGATTTTCGTCTGGACCACTCTAATCTTACTCAGGTGAAACTTCGCAGCAGATTCCAAAATTTGTAGGCCATATCTCCATACCGGAGCCAGAATAGCCTTGTAGATTAGGACTTTGTTCCTGAGTGACAGCTTGTTGTTGAGTTCAGGAGCCACCCCATGCGCCGTGCTTTGGTAGCCACTGCCTGAGCTGTTGTCTTGACATGTTGTCCAAAGGTCAGTCTTCTGTCCAGTGTCACCCCAAGGTATTTATGGGCTGCTTTATGCTCCATAAGCTGACTGTGCAAGAATACTCCCGGGCAGGTGTCACGACGGGTGGAATAAGTCACCGAAGCGCACTTGTCCGTGTTTATAGCAATATTCCATCTACCGGCCCAATGCCTAAACCTATTCAAGTACTCTTGAAGGGCATCTGTGGCTGAGTATATTCATTTGCTGCGGGCAAAGTATGGCCGTGTCGTCAGCAAATGTTGCAATTAGAAGATCTTCGGGGTTTTCAAGCGGAACGCTACGCTTGGCAATCGTGAGTGAATAGGAGTATGTGCTAGGACCCAATACGCTACCCTGCGGTTGTTTGGGATGTCGCTCCGTCCGGCAACCTTAAAGCTCTGTCCGTCGGGGGAGCTCTTGATTAGAAGGTACAGTTGGGGCGGAAGAAGTTTCTTGATCTTCGGGACCCACGTGCCACACTCTATCGAAGGCCTGCTGGATGCAAGGGTAAGCTGCCACTACGTACTCTTCCCGTCTTCAAGGGATGTAGTTGACCACTCGATGTAATTGTTCGGGAGTTCCATGGCTCAGTCGGAAGCCAAATTGAAATCGTTTTTGGCTTTTCGAATAGATCGAATATCAAGCATTCTTCGAAGGATACTGCGCTCGAAGATCTTTCCAAGGGTGGATAGTAGGCTAATCGGCCGGTAGGAATCAAGGCAGGATGGTGGATTTCCATTCTTGTGAAAGAGAACAATTCTGGCTTTCTTCCAGGCTTTAACATGCATAAGGTTGATAGAAGGTTTTCAAATGTGAGCTTCCTTCTGACACCATCCGACTTAAAAATTTAACAGATAGACCGTACAAAAAACTTTTACACATTTTTTTAAATTCTTTCGATTTACATCAAATTAATTTTAAAGCAAAAAATGTTTTGTTTTGTATTCTAATAAAGAGCAAAAACATGGTCCCGAAAGAGATCTGATTGAGTATATAAGCTACCACCTTGATACGATGGATTCCAATAAAGACATTCGATGAATACAATTTGTAAGCAAAATATCAGAGTAGCATCGAAACTGTTATCGAAACTTGGTTTGATAAAATTTGTAAGCCAATTCACACTAGCCGCCGTCACCGTCTACCGTCAAAGATGGTACGTAAGAACTTTCCGTGCCAAATTTTTTCAATATATTCCCCGTCAGCAGGGGATGTTCCTATCTCATGCTGTTCCACTCCAACGTGTGTTATTAATAGTTATCAATTTAATACAGGGGCCGGCAGCTTGCTATCTGGCGTGCATACGAAAAATCTCAAAGCAGCGCTGCTTCCACACACACGGTATAAACTGTTAAAGCTCCGCTACGTTACGTGTTCGCGACGCATTCGTTGCTACTGGAAAAGAGAGAAATTTTAGCGCTGCTCTCACACACACCAATGCAAAAATGTGAATGTATTTCTTGCCCGCCTTTGATTTAATATCATGTGTTCTACATCGTATGGGAATCGGGTCGTTTTTAGTTCGGATGCGATTTGTTGAACACATGGAAATATCTTAAGTCGAATTTACTAACTCCGTTTCGTAGTCTCCATCTGCAAAATATGTTATGTTTAGCATTTGTTTTGTGATTCATTTAATAACCTTTGGAATCAAAGATCTTTCAAAACTGCTTGATAAAATCGAAACCTGCCATCAAGTACCTGGGCCTAATATTGGACCACAGGTTAACCTTCAAGCAACATCTTGAGTATGTCGGAGAGAAAGCAGCCCGGATCTCAACTGCTTTAGCGGGAATGATGTCCAATATTGGCGGACCTCGTCAGCGAAGTAGGATGCTGATCGCAAAAGTGGTGAGGTCAGTCATACTCTAAGGAGCACCGATATGGGCAGGTGCAATGGAGGTACCCTCGTACAGCCGGAAGTGCAAGTCTGCATACCGCAGGAGCGCACTCAGAGTGTTGTGTGCTTTCCGCACCGTCTCTGAGGACGCTGCGCTTGTCCTAGCAGGCATGGCCTCGTTGGATTTACTCACAAGAGAAGCCTGCAGAAGAGATGCGCCCCCCCCCGATCGCCGGGAAGAGACTCTCGCATACTGGGAGAGAAGATGGAGAACTGCTACAAACGGTCAATGGACAAGACGGATAATACCGGACTTACGACCGTGGGTTTGCAGGACGCACGGGCAAATCGACTTTTACATGACGCAAGCACTGACGGGACATGGATGCTTCAAGTCCTACTTGTTTAGTGTTACTGTGCAGGGATCCCAGAAGACGCTGAACATGTCCTTTTTGTCTGTCCTAGATTTGCTGCTGAACGGGAAGAGCTAAGGTTAGAGATTGGGAGACCATTCATAGTCAATGACTTGATGGGCGGTGGTACCGCGAGAGGGAAACGGAGACTAGGGGTGGTTTTAGTGGATGAGGCAGTCCCTAGTCCCACACTATCCGGCTTTCAATGCTTTCCCTCCTACACAAAAAAAAAAAAAACATAATCAAGCCTGTTCCCGTTTTTCCATAAAAAATTATTCGCGTTTCAAAAGTTTTGTGCTAAGATAGTCGGTGTTTTCGAATGAAAGTACGAATGCATCAATTTTCAACTGTATTCTTTTGCATCACTTGCAAGTATTTCTATATTACTTCAACATCTTCAAATATTAGTTAAGATACTTGAAGTATTCCAGGATAGGATATAACGGTGAATTGCCAAGAAAATTGGCATTTACTATTCTTCCACTGACTCTAAGGCAAACGAACACCAAAAAAAAATGAAATAAAGTTTTACTATTTGCATTCCAAATCGGAAACGGGAACAGGTCTGAATACTAAGATCAGAAAAAGAGCGCATTAGTACCAGTCTACACATCAAATTCCAAGATCTTGACTTCAAAAACTTCTCAACCAGTAAAATATTTAACTCCATATTACCAACCTAAGTACCAAATTTCACATTCGTTGCCTAAATTACTTCTGAGAAATGGCTTTGAACCAACTTTTAACCGGTTCGAAATCCATTTTTGTCCCTGTAAAATATCCAAATACCAAGTTATACACAAAACTTCTGAGATATGGCTCTGAGCCACTTTTGAGCGGGTTCGATTTTGAACTCTATGTTTTCAATTAGACCAAATTTTCAATTCGTAGCTGAAATAACTTCCAAAATATGACTCTGAACCACTTTTGAAGCATCTTTAACCGCTTTCGAACCGGTTCGCACACATGAAACATAGCCTACAGGACATGACACAAACATACTGTGAAAATTTTGTGAAAATTTCAGCGGTTTAGACGCCTATAAGGACCAAAAAACAAACATATTTATTTATAAGCCATTTCTACTTCAGATTTGTTTATCTTTAGCTTAAACTCGAAAACGCTAGCAAGTCGCGCGAAAAACGCTAATAAAACGCCCACATGTTGCTGGCAACATTCGGCTCTCTCTCTAACAGTTTCGAAAACTGTTAACGGAAACGTTCGGATGTCTTGTTCGAATGCAAAGAGAGCGAGAACCCGGTAACAAAGAGCATAACAGTGGCTTTGTTAACAGTTTCTCGCTCTCCAAGCATTCGGTCAAGGCGGCCGAACGTTTCTGCATTTCATTTCGTGGCATACGAACCAGAGGAAAGTATTTGTTGTTCCACGATTTCGTTTTATTCGAATTTCGAACTTCGTAACGAACGGACGCAGATTTGCTGTCAGCGGATAATCCGAAGTTATTGCATTTTATTCGTGGGTCGGTCGTAGTCGTCGTCTTCGTCGTGTGTGCAAAAGAAAAAACAACAACAATTAACCAAAAATTTAACAATAATTTAAATCAAAAGAAGAAAAAAAGAAAAATTAAATTAAAATAACAAAAATTGTGCTTGTGTTTGTGTCTTTTGTGTGTGTGTGTGCAGAGCAACAGCTGCGTCATCAACTTGGCAAACCAAAAGCAGCGCAGTCAGCGCAGACGCCGGCTAGGCATCATTAGTTGGCGTCGCCTTCGATCTGCTCACCGATCTTGGCTTACGTTTATTTCTTTACCTGTCAAACAGGTTTCGCGTGTGTGAGAGAGTGTAAGAGTACGTACGTATGTGTGTGTGTTAGCTTCTTGGAAACCTTTCAAGCGTTGTTGTCGCCCCGTCTACTTGCAATGCTGGTTTTTGGTTGCAACAACTCCAGCAACAACAACAACAACAACAAAAACTCCAGCTCACGCGTGTTTGTTTGTGTGTGAGATTTGTGCAAAGCAAAGCAAACGCCCGATTATAACAGTGAAAAATTGTGTTGAAGAGAAAAATGCTTTAAGACCTGGCTCCGTCACTCTCCAGTCTCTGCGCCATTTTGGATTTTGAGTTTTGGTTTTCTTATTCCTAATTTCCCGCTCCGTTCTAAACACACACCACACAGAGATATTCTCTCTTCGTTTTGAGGACACTATGCTGCTAGGCGCGGGGGAGTAGCTAGTGGCAGCGTTTTACCGTTGGAGCAAAACTTTACGCCAAGTCAACCGTCAACTGCAGCAGCCGATAATATCAACAACTACAACAACAACGAAAGTTATAAACTACCCAACGACAACAAGATGAGAGGCGCGACAACAGCAACAACCACACGAAGAAGTTTGAGGAGCAGCGCAGCAGCAGCGCCAACAGCAGCAGCAGCAGCATCAATGCCAAACTCTTGGAAATTATTTTTAATCGGTAAGTAAACAACAAAAACTTTTGTTCTAAAGAGAAAAAACACACAAAAAAGAGCCAACCCTTGCCAAAGGCAGCACCAATAAGCACCCAGTACTGAATTTGGCAGTGATGATCTCCACTTTGGTACTGAATATATCAGAATATATCCCCCGATCCGAAAAATATTGCCAGAAATGAAATTAGAGCTACGAAAAACCTATAAAAGGATACCCCATTTGATTTTTTTGTTAAATTTTACCCCCTCCCCCCCCTAAATAAGTCAGCCCCCACTAATCCAATCGGAAAAATATGGCCAGAAATGAAATTAGAGCAACCAAAAACCTATAAAACGATACCACATTTGATTTTTTGTTCTGTTTTACCCCCCTCCCCCCTCCATAAGTCAGCCCCCAATCGCCCAAAAACCCCCGAGTACTCATTTTGAGACCTCTAAAGCCAAAGACAACTATGTTATTCATTTATGCCGGTCAGTTTTTCATTCTGTACCAATGTGCAGTGCTAAATTCAGGCCTGATTAAACGGAATTACCACAGTACTGAAACCCCTGTCTAAAATCATGCCTTAATCAGTTCTGATTCTGCTTTGATTCAGGTGTCGACCCTTTCCTGAAGGGAAGAGACACAAACCCCTAGAAAACTCTTTTGACAATTTCAAAAAAACCTTTTTTAGAGTAAATATTTAGAAGAATACCGGCTCTTTGACTTCTCTAGAAAGGCTAGACAATAACACAAATTTCATGATGCAACAACAAGCACTCCAAAAATACACCTGCAAAAAAAAAAATCGAGACGATCTAGCCTGATATTTATAAGATTTTATGCCAACAGTTCGCTAACATAGAATATTCTTGGATCCAGCTGTAATTTATGCGTTTGTCATACATTATCTATTCAAGAATATTATTTCTTGGTTGTAAGCATGCAAAGTCTCAAATTCAAGCTTAGCTCTTCTTTGATTTAAGTAGGATCCGTCCTAAATATACATACCTGCCTAGGTAACTAATATTTCTACCCATTTAGGTATACATAAAAAATTTTAAAATATTTCTTATTTTTTCATTACTTTTAAGGATTTGAAATGTTTTGAAAAGTTTTCTTTATAGAACTAGGAACTAGGTATTTCTTTATTAGTTTATTAGTTTAGTCTATTAGTTTAAAAATCTAATTATTAACAAATCATTTAAACCTTTTGTTACCATTAACATTTGTAACACATGTTTTGATTTAAATATAAGGGTGTCTATTCCCGCCAAGTTATTTTGAATTCAGGTTTGAAAAATGTTCTAAATTTTAATTAGGCCTCTTTGGTTAGGGAATGATTTGTATTAAAAGCAGATTGAATTTTAATTTTCTTCCAATTGGTCTGCCTTTATGTTCTCGACCGAAATAGATCTGCCACGGGTAAGATCATTGTCGTATCGTCGTATTTGGCATCTTGATTGTTTCCACAGCCGGTTTCTTTTAAATTGAGAACCCTTGTACCGTTTAGGTCTCGGGTTGTCTTGAGCAAAACCGTTAATGTATTTAATATGTGTTGGTCTAAGTGTCAAATAATGATAATGTTCACTTATCTGATAAAAAGGAAATTATACATTTACTAAGAAAGTTTGTATTTCATTTACGAATGTGTGTAACATAATATTTGTAGGTGTATGAACTTCTGACAGAGCTTAAGATCATATTTAATTATAGTTTTTCACCATAATATCCTTTACAACACAATTTCATGAAAATTTTACGTTAGATCCGACAAAATGAGTTTCAGGATTAAGAAAATTACTGTCAGGCCTGATCGGCTTGCTTACTTATGTTAATTCATTAACCCATAACCGTTACAAATCATATAAAAGTATCCGAAATATAGCTATCGGCCTAGATAGACAGCCTAACCGATACGATAACGAATTCCGTGAGCACTCGCCACCTGATCAACCACCAGCCTAGTATTTGCCTAACGAATTTTATATGGGAATGTCCGGAATACGTACCGATCGGTACGACCCTGCATTACCAGTCGTTAGTGCGGTGATGGGTGCACAGTGTGAACTGCACACTATAGTTCACGTACTAGACTAGCAGTGTGATGCATTACCTGTCGTTAACGACGCGACTGACTCTCAGTGATGCATCAGGTCGTTAGGCCTGGTAGTGTCTTGACACCAGCTGAACTACAGGGTTAGGTCACAAATGGCAACTTCAATAGTCATTTTCTTAAGATACGGCAGTTATTTGGATATGGAGGAAATTAAAGTAATGCCATTTTGTGATGTTAAGTATGATAATTTAATCTATAAAACTGAACAGCGAAATTTTGAGGTTTAATGATAGCTCGGAATCATGTGTTAGACATTTCGCATGTCTTTTTCAGGGAATGTATTTCTAGAATTACTGATTGAAGTGAATTGAACACCAAATTTTTGTAAAAAGGAAATTGAGAACATGCCTGTATACGTAATTCAGTATATGACGGTTATATGACGAACCGCTTGTATGCTATTACATGTTTTATACAAAAATTTTACATCTTAAAGCATTATGCGCTATACAGATAAAAGAATTTGATTGCTTGTATGAAAACCGCTTATGAGCCAATATCGTTTGTATGCAAACATTAAGTATTCTAGAAAATTGCAATTTATGCTTACTAATTTAATAGGTTTAAGGTATAGTAAATTTTCGTGAACTGAACTGTATTATGCCTTCGTAATAACCAAGAATGCAAACCGATCCGGAACCGTTCCATTCAGAACATTGTGAAGTTTGAACATAATGGGAAACCGAAACCTTTTTAAGATGATCACCAAAACTCGAACCCGAACCGAAACCTTTTTCTTTTTGCAAGAAATCGGTTCTATCAAAATTTAAAGCTCTTGATTAATCCCTGCTCTTAAAATAGTGAGCGACGCCCAGTAAAATGGTCAATAAGTTATCATGCATGTAATATCCAGAAGAATGCATCTCGATTCAATAAAGAATGTATATTCTTAAACAGCGTTAACAGCTGATACAGCGGTTTCAGTATCCGACTTTGGAGTGACTCAACTCCTCTAAGTAATGCTTACAATTAAAGACTGCTAACATTATTTTTTTAGTACGATCGAAGATCATAAAATACGTAAAGTCAGGGAAATAACGCTTAGTTAAAACTAAAACAATCATAGTGGGTTTTACTATGTCCTTGTGTTTCGATGATTCAACCACATATCTCACCTAACTCGGAGAATATTCAATCGTAAACTGAAATCGTGGATTAGCCTTAGAACTCTTACTTTCATACATAAAATTATATCAAGCAAAGAACCATAGATGGAAGCTATTATGCTCTGAGAGGCATTTTTTGATTAATGCTATTGGGCTATGAAATGAACTATCTCATAAGTTAAAATCTATTTGAAGCGTACTTCAATTTAGGATTAAGATTAGGGAAATCATGCAAAATAGGGAAAAAGCACATTATTAAATAAGAAGTTATAGTACCATAGATATTTAAATTCTAATATAATCATCACGCACTGTCAGATTTCATGTCAAGATAACTAAAATGTAATTATATACAACTATCGTGATTAGCTCTTTAATTTATAAGTGCCTATGAACTTGCAGCATTATGAATGAAAGAAATAAATGTGAATATAAATAACACTACGATTTGACTAAAAACATATTTAAACGCCGAATTTCAGTTACCTCTTTTATATTTCCAACTTGAGAATTACAAGTGGTTACAAGTTATTTGTGCGAAAATGGTGAATTCTTTAAGCCAGAAGGTAGATTTAATTCAATATAGGTAGGGTGTTTTAGCCGTGTAGCAACCAGCGTGTGCGATGGTGCAACTGGTTAAGACGGCAGTCCAAAGGCCCCGAGTTCGAGTCCGCCCAGAGTAACTAACCAATTTTACACATTTATATAATTCGTACATTTTCAGAATCAAATTTAATAGAATTCTGTTCTGAATTCATAACAATGGGGGTGTCCCAGAAATTTCCTGTATATGTAAACTGTCTCCAAAATGCAAGATTAGACGACAAAAGTGGAGAGACTTAAAACCGACTGCTAAGCGCCAATAATCTAGTAGGCAACATTATTCTCTACATATAAGCTCCTTCTAGTTTAGTTCAAAGTCCAATCGTTTGTACGAAAATCTCTAGAGATTTCTGGGATACCCTCCCAATATAAATAAGGTTAAGGTGGGCTGGAAAAATGTTTAAATAGGAAACAATTTTTAACTATTTTCAATTGTACAAAGTGTAAAATGTACACACTTTAGACTTACGAATATCATATTTAAAGCTAAATCAATGGTGAAAAGATTAAAATCAAAGTGGTTATTCTAAATCTTATATAAAAACTGTATTTAGATAAGAAACTTGACATTCAGTTAATATTTGTAAAGCGTGTGGCGCTTTGTACAGCTGGCTTTGTCATGTAAATGCATCAGCTAATGTGCCTAACCATACCAATAAGTTAAGTTCTCAGAATCAGCACTTCTAAGAAACCCATTTCCATTGTTTTTGCCGTTCCCTTTGACATAATTGTTAATTAGACAAAAACAGCTGATTGCTTTGTTTGTGTGTAACTTGTTGATTCACCCTCGTAGTATTGGGTATTTATTGACAGATGTTTAGGATTGCTATAAATGTTTTTTCGGAAGCACATTTTTACTAATTTCTTAACCGAGCTGTAAACTACAATTACCATTACCATTATCAGATAGTTAAAAACAATTTCTGATTACGATTTTGTAGTAATCCAGGTTTAATTACTTTTCATTACAATTGTCTCAATTATTTAGATAATGAAAAACCATTCCTAATTCAATTATTTAAGTAATCGTAATTGTAACTTGTAATTACGATTAATCATGATTATTACAAATTTTAATTACTTTTACAATTACTTTAATAATTGTGCCTGTATACAAGGATTATTAAGCATTTGTGCTTGAAATATTGAATTATTCAAGTATTTTGAAATATATGTAAGGAATAATCGTAATTCCAAGTTACAATTACAATTACTTAAATGAATAATCGAGACAATTGTAATGAAAAGTAATTAAATACGGGAAGTAATCATTACAATACAACTCTGTTTCTCATTTAAACAGGCTAATTCTCTTAAAAGAAGTACCAAAAGTGCCTCGAAGCACCTTGTTGTGATTCATAGATACTTTTATCAACTTTAAAGACTAATTATTGTCATTCCTTTTCCTTTTATGAGCTCTTAAAACAAAAACAATCCAACTTGAAAATAGTTAACAATTGACTATTTCTTGAGAAACATCTTCAACAAAATCTATTTTAGCCGCTTCGCTGGGTAGTTTGGAAACTGTTCATAAGTTTGGTTTATGACAGCTGCTGCTGCTGCTGTGTACCAGCACCTCCTCCCCTTTTGCAATGCAACTTCTTCCTTCCACGCACCTGGTTTTATTATTCTCTGCAGTTTTGTTTGTCTTTTGTCGTTTTGTTATTTTCCTCCCCGGTCAATTGACAGATTTTTAACGTTCGATGAGAAGCGTAGAGCTTAGATAGAAAACTTTTATTTGGCACGCTTCAAAAAGTTTTGTTATTTCTAGCAAAATGCTTCTTTAATACTTGTCAAACAACAACTGATGGCAGGAAAACAACAACGAGGCCAAATATAGCCACATTTTTATTTAATGACACCCACTAAACTTCAACACTTAGTCATTTGTCAGTGTTTAGGTAGAGGAGGGGACATGTTTTATTTAATAAAACGTGTTAAATTGACATTTTAATTTGTTTGACACACACTTTTATGAGGCTGATAAACCTCAACTACACAAAGTGGAAGGCAAAAATCAATGAACTCTCGGTGGAGCGTTTTTGAGCAACAACAAAAGAACATAAACTAGGCCCTCCAGGGCATTATTAGGTGGATAAGGCAAAGAACAGTGACAAATAATTAAAAAGACATTAAAATAATAAATATTTTAGGTACAGTTTCATTGGCTTTGGTGGACTTTGGGTTAAGGGTTCGACCCCCAGAGCTGAAAAATGTATTTTCTTTCTAAATTTCAAATATGCTAGACTTTGATTCACACTTAAAGTTAATGAACTTGTTTTTATCACCTGATTTCAAAGTGTCTTCCAATTTGTTGATTTCTTTCTCCGACTCCGACTGACAAAAACAGGATACTTAAGACGCACTCACTCACATTTCTTTGTATATTTATTTTCGTCGTCTACCTGCTTTTCATTTCATTTCCTTTTCCTTCTACCCTACCCTAGGCATGTTCTGCGCGTGAATTATGATTGTGGCTCGTTTTTCCACACTTTGTTGTTGTTCTTCTTGTTCTTTCTGGTATTATGATTTTTATTTTTATTATTGTTAGTGTGCCGCCTGGCACATCCTTTTCCACACACAGATACAACCGTGCTGCGTGCCCGCGTACAGCACGTTCTTTCAGTGCAACCAAAAACATAAAATGTGCAACTGCTGCAACTTTGAAATTAAAATAAATTAAACAAATATTTTGTTTGTTTGAAATTTACGTGCAAATTCAGCGACGTGTGCGGAAATACAAAATAAAACACAAACACCTGCGAAACGAAACGAAACGAATTTGCTATCCTCCGGGCGAGCACCAGAAGTGGACCATGGGACCTCGGTGCAATTTGCATTTGGTAACAAAGCTGGGGTATCTTGGTTAGTTAGTGAAATCATCACTCAAACACTTTCAACTAGCCCAATTCAAAGTACTTCACTACATATGCAGCGAACATGTTACGAACTAAGCTTGTATTGGTGTATTTTGGTGTGTGCTTAAGCGAGAGAGCGTGCACAAACACTCACTCTGAGAGAGAAGTGCAACATCTGTGTGTGGGGGAACATTTGCTTGTACTTGATTTGAAGTGTTTTTAAAGGATTTTTCTGATTCTTTTCATATGTTGTGCTATTGTTTTTACAAGTATATCGACTACTGACTGGCAAATTTAGAGAAGAGTAGAGAATATCTTAACTTGGTGAATATCCTAAGGGGTGATTAGAAAGTTTTTCTTCAGCCGCTTCTTTCTTAGCCTAGTATTTAGCATGTAAATATATATTTAAGTGGGATTAACCCCCCAAACCACCCTCCCCCCCCTGTGTACGTCACTGACTACAACATCTTTGATTCCAAAAAGAAGCAGATAAAAAAGTTGAATCGTTTAAATTGAGACAAATTTTGACAAGTTAGGTACCTATTACTAGCCTTCAGAATGTGTACCATTCAAAATCGAAGTTTGGACACCCAAATCTGCCCTTAACTTAGACAATATGGACCTAGGTTGATGAAAATGACCGTTAAGCATTAGTTTTATTCTGCATTTTACTTCTCTAAACAGACCTTTCCAAAAATTGGGTAGCTTGGTACCATTTCCCAACCTTAAGAAACTCAAGTTAATAAGATAATGCCAAGAGCTCATTTGAAGCATTAAAATACCAAAAAAGTCGAGAAAGTCCATCTGTTAATGCAATCCGTGGTTGATTTAACAAGTTTAACAACCGAATCAACTTAAATAACATTAGTTCCGGTCTTGAGTATAAATATCCAACAATTCTAAAAGGGAATATGTAGCTGACCAAGGTTTCCATTTAAAAAAAACCCAGAATTGTCGTTCTTTGGGGTTTTGAAAAAGCGTTTGGTAGAGCTGGAGAAACATCGATGGTAAAAGCGATGCATCGATGATTTCATCAAAGCTGTAAACATCGATGATCTTTTCCCACTATCGATGCATCGGTCACACTATTTTCTTACTAAATTTTCTTACCAAATTTGTTTTTTTTTTATTTTATCCCATCCGAAAGGAATGCAAATGAGCTTGAAGTATACCCGATATGTTTAATCTTTGTTTTGGTTGGTCCCTGTTACGTTTTCTAAGCGACGTGTCGTCGAGAGTAAACATTCAACCCAAGATTTCTTGTAAGCATTTTTTAAAGGGTTTGCAACCTTTTATAAATATCAAGATATTTATTGTTTGTTTAAAAGAGAAGCCGTTAGGGTTTTTACAACAAACATTCCATCGAGATTCAATTGGATCATTACGTTCTTAGAATTCTCAAGTTTTAATTCGCAAATACGTATTTGCAACCGTTTTGTTGGTATCAGCGCTTGAAACTCACTGATGAGATAGCTGGGAGTCCATCGAAACAGTCTGTCTGATTTCGTTGCTTACACAAGGCTACAAAATTTGAATTTTTTTAGTATACTAAAGGTTTGGTGGTGATTCCAGATAATTTCTGTGTGCTGAATTCAAATCTGCTTTTAGAAATGGCTCATCACATCTAGATCTTTAAAAATTTGAGCTTAGACTTGCTTAAAATGCATATTCAGACCCCTTTTCATCACTTTTTGTGGGGTACTCTTACTTATGTTTAAACTATCTTTGATATTATCGTAAGTTACTACTCCATAGGTTTAAAATAAACTATCCTAACTATTTTTGCAATTTTTTTAAGCGGAGATATACCATTTTTAAAACATGAGTTATTATTAATTGAATTGTCTACTGTCAAAAAATATTCATGGCATAACAATGGGGTGGGGGGATTCAAAATTTGGTCAGTTGAAGGACATGTATTCATAATGGTATATCTTCGCTTAAGAAAATCGAAGAATTGCTTGGAATAGTTTATTTTGAAGTTTAGAAATTGTACTTTAAGATAATATCAATTAATCAAATAAAAAGGATCAAAACGGTCATAAAAAAAGTTCAAAAAAAGCATAAATATTTAGAAAACAGATTCGTGTTCAGCACCCAAAATCTTCTAGAATCACCACCAAACCCTCAATATACTGATCCTAATCAATCCTAGACTTTGAGAAGTCTAACGAGCACTTTGACTGAAATCAAAATAGGTCGCTCAAACCCATATACATTATTTCAATTAAATCTCAAGTAAGAAAGTGCTTTGGGTAGGTACATTGGCAGACTCTTAAAATTTGGAAAAACATCGTTTTTTTCCAAAACATCGAAAACATCGATTTCGCGTAGAATTGCTGGAAAGAATGATCGAAAATAGGATCTTCCGAAAGAACCACCTTCAACGCAGTCCCAGCCAACTTTTGAATGAAATCTTTTTTGAAAAGTAAATGTCAGAGAATGTTGTTTTGGGCGATAATAAAGATTTCGACACCCAATACTGATTTAAGTATTTTATTCAAAATTTAAAAAAACCACTTGGAGTTATCTAAACAAATTTTGTTAATTCAATCAACATTTGATCTTGACTTATTCAAATTTTTATCAAACTTTTGAGCTTAAAGAAATGTTATGACGTTTATTTTGAATATTAACCTATTCAAGGAACAACAAATATTAACGAAACTATCCATAGTATCGAATTGGTGCTCCGAAAACATCGATAATATTGAACGGCACAACTACCGATAGTTTGCCAGCCCAACCCGAGAAGGTTTTGAATTTTGAGATTTAAATTTAATCACAAATCTGCGCTACAAAATTTTGTATCTAAGACGAAAAAAATGAATCAGCGCTATTCTGTTAAGAAAATTCTTCATCGTTGTTAGTCTTATAAACGCGGGAGGATTTCTTTTCTAACGAGAGCGTAAGTTAAAGTCGGTCCTGCCCGACTTCGAAATACCCTTTACTCAGGGCAATTAGTGTTTAATAGCCTTTCCTTATGTTAATTAACAGAGCATTAACATTAATGTGACAATTTCAACATTATGTAAGCAGACAACTAGGGAAATATGTTTGTGAAAATATCGATATTTTTATGTAAAAAAATTTCCGACATCCCTACAAACAACGCATGTAGCGCCAAAACTTATGCAATTCTTAATGCTGATCAAGAATATATATACTTTTGGGGTCGGAGATGCTTCCATCTGCCTGTTACATACATTTGCACGACTTTAGTATACCCTTTTTGCTCTACGAGTAACGGGTATAAAAAGTTAAAAATACAAAAAAAACTTGTAAAGGCCAGAGTTAGAGAAGATTTGTTCATATATATGCCTTTAATATTTTCGGAAAGCCTCCAAAAATCTTGTGGGTACCTTACCTACCTGGAATTTCTAAGATTGGTGACTAACCACCGGCTTCTACTGAGCTGCCTGAGCTCAACTGTAGTAGACTAGCATTTTGGAGACGTTTCACAGGTAAAGGCATGCAGTTGCAATTCGCAATGAAACCGTTTATACGAAAATCTCTAGAGATTTCTGAAACACTGCCGAATATAAATATTTTCTGATATATTTTCTTCAAAATACAAACAATCTTTTGTAGTACAAAATCAATTATGTTTTAAAATATCAAAATTGTTTTTAGTCTGGTTTATGCTATCAATTTATCAAGATATATTGAACTCGCAAAACAGCACTTAGAAAAGAGTCTATGAATTGGCTCTCGACTTAAGAATTTTCAATGTCAAAATGTTTTTTTCAATGTTTTTTTGAGGATACAATTTCTTCATCCCTATTTTCTTGATCTATGAGTTTTAAACGCTAAACTTTCCGTCTCAACCCTTGCCTATAAAAGCCAAATAGAGAATACCCTAAACGATTTGCCAAATTCTTATGATTTTAAAACTTAATAAATTTTATCCTTCTCTTGCATCCAAGTGACAAATTCTTAGGAAATTCAAAACCAAAAAAATTTTATAATTTTTTTTGAGCTACTTTAAGATAGTGTAAACTTACACAAATTGAATCATATTTGAGCCATGAACTGTTTTCAAATTTTCTGCTTGTCCCAATCAAAATGGCATTAATATCGTTCACTTTTTTGCACCTCTTATGTCTCCTTACACTGTTCCAAGCTCGTTTCCTTGGCTGTGGTATCGCTTGATAGTAGATAGGGATAGTAGAAATCTTATGTTTTTATTCCAAGCTCGTCCCCTTTGTTTGTGGTTTCGCTAGATAGTAGATAGGGACAGTAGGAAACTCGTGCCTGCATGTTTTTTTGATTATAAACTAACCCAAAAATTTACAAATTTATTCATATTTAACCTAGAAACTGTTTTCACATGTTCTACTTGTCCTAATCAAAATTGCATTACCCCGTTTCCTGGGTATATCCCAGTCGACTCACTCACCCACTCACCTCCCAGGCATATTTTGCTTTGTTTATGGCATAAAAACTTTTCGGTTGCTGATAATGCATGAAGCCATTCGCCATTTGCCATACGGCAAGCGGCAACTCTGAACTCCATTTGGGAGTTTCTCCCCTACACCAAACCCTCCACACACCAACACCCATCCCCATCCCACAGCATGCGTTGGTTTTTAGTTTTTGGCGCTTGGCAGATGGAATTTATATCCTCATGCGGTACAAATGCTGTACGAGTATCTCCCATTTATATTGTATCTATGCTTATGCATGCGAAAGACCGTTTCATTTTGTTGTTGTTCGCTGTTGTTTATTTTAGAGGTGGGCGTCGTCGTCGGCAGCTGTTTAAATAAAACGCCAAACTGCAATAGAAGGAATTTAAATGAAAAAGGTGGCACTGTTGTTGTATGTTTTGTATATAAAAATTCAATAACATTTGCTGGCAAAAAAAAAAAAAGAAATATAAAATAAAAATACTGCGACCTCGGCATTGGTTTTGGTTACAGAAAAATTTTGCCAACGTTTGCGGAGAATATTTTTCTAAAACTTCTTTTTTGTTTGTTGTTTTTTTTTGTTTTTGCTGTTGTGTTTATCTGCTGTGCCCAAAAAACGGCAATGATTCTTTTATTTGAGATATGCAAATGCATATCTAGCACGAATTCTTCTTCTGACTCAACTCACACACTTTGATGGTTTATCTATTTTGCATTCAATATGCATGAGTCGCGCTTTGAAAGTCACAAGTAAAACGCGTCAATACGTGGTACAACGTGTTGGTATTCCTCTTGACCGGGCTACCTACTCCAGTCGCACCTTTTTTTTCAAGTTTTATTTTTTTTGCTGCTTCTGCTCAAGCGAATTGATTGAATTGTTGGGAGGCGACAACAGCTACTGGAATTGGAATATGGCTGGCTACCTACGTATGTATATATACTCTGGTTTTTTTTTCGGTCAAACGTTTTTGTCATTAGCCTGAAAGTACTGTGTGGAAAGAAGGGGTGGGGATTTAGACAAGTTTCTTGGGCAGGTTTTTTTTGTTGCTTGGCATAGTTTTGGTTTAAGCTTCAATACTCTTTTTTTAGGCATTATTCTTCCAATTTGACTACAGAGCCAAGTTTTTCTTAACAATATGCATACTTTTAGGGGCCAGAATAGTATTTAAATTGATCAAAATTGTTAGGTCCTTACCATATTTTGCATTCAAATTTAACATTTTAAATATTTATACAAATTTTCCAATATTTTAACACAATATATACGCACAATTTAGAGCTTTGAGAGTTGAATTAAGATTGTAGATAGGGACAGTAGGAAATTTGTTAATCCGTTCATGCAAGTCTTTTGACATGTTTTTCTTACGAATGTTCAAGCCGTTGACAATAAGTGAGGAATGTTAAAGTTACTGTTATAGCATTTATCGATATGTTATCGCATACCTAAGTCTTAGCAACAGGAACAGTTGAATGAATATCAAAAAATTTCATACACTAAGTTCGGGATTGAGTTTAGACTGGGTTGATATTCAAAATTTTGAAGTGTTTTGTTCTGTTCTCCTAAAATTATGCTTGAAATAATATTCATAATTTAAAATACTAAAAGTAAGAGTTATTATTTCAAACTTAAAGTTGTATTTTTAGCAAAATTATCATTACCATTTTTTTGAGGAATTAAAAACATTAATTCCCAAATGTAAGGAATGGTATTTCCAAATTATCAAAGTAATTCCTGTTGCAATTTTGATTACATGAAAGTAATTGTAATGGTAATTAAATTTTTAACTACTCAAAAAATCGTTATGGTAATTTCAATATACCTACCTAAACTTTTTGTATACCTCATTAGTCCTTACTTCATTTATTTTGGTATCTTTTCTATCTGTTTCACTCCATCAAAATTGTTCATTAAATGTGCACAACTAGTTACCAAATGTTTCTAAAATGTAACCCCAAAAGTCAAACCTTTATCCACCAACTCTTTTCAAACATAAATATCAGTAACAACAAAACGTGCAACTGCCAAATGTTGTTTCCAAAACAGCTCCAATTCCTACTGTTGGAACATGAAAAGCAATCAGTGTATTGACCACAACAATTTTGACATGTTACGCATACAAATTAAGAGCAGCAGCAGCAGCAATGGAGACTGAGACTCCTCCATCGCCGTCGTCCCTAGAATCCAAAGCGAAAGTCAAGCCAAAAGACCAAATCCCGATAAAGAAGCCAAAAGAAGGCAGCTGCATAAACGGCAAACAGAAGCCGCAAAAAAGACCGAAAGGGGGACGGGAGACAATGGAGCTGCTGAAGAACCACATGATGATGATGTTGTTGATGACTAGTGGGCAGCAGCAGCAACAGCAAAAAACATAAATAAATAAAAACAGCGAAGCAAAAAGTGCTGAACAAAAGGCAGGAGAAAAAAAGAAGAGTTGATACTTAGGGAAAAAGAAGTCGACAAGGAAATGCTCTTTAATTAGTAAAGTTTTCAACAGTATTGAGTTCTGAAATAGCAAATATAAACTGCTTAGAAAGTTAACCTTTTGTAAACGCAGAAGTAAGAACCTAAAAATTGCTCTATTCAGACTTAACAAATCCGGCTGCTTTCAGTAATGGTGCAGTTTTGAGGCCTTCATAAGAGTACTGACAGTTAAGTGAATGCTTAAAAAAATCTTGTTAACATATGATAACGAATTTGATCTAGGTTTTTAGGCAATTAATTTTAGCTGCATAGTTGGCAAAGAGCTCTCTGACTGCATAATTGTTGAATTTGAAATCATGTGTTCGACCCCTGGAGCTGAAAATTAAGTTTTTACTTACTAATTTTTATTATCGTTTGTCTGTAGGAAGCTTGATTATTCAAATAGAATGCTATATGCTTAACTCACAAACTTGCAATTATGGGTTCGACCTCTGGACCTGAAACTAAAATTTTTTTCATTCCGCTAGATTGAAGTTAGAGTGTAGAAAGAAGAGCCTTTATTTTAACAGAGCGCTTGACTCATAAGTCATTAACTGGCAAATCGTGTGTTCGATCCCTGTAGCTGAAAATTTTTTGAAATTACTTAAGCTCCATTTACACGAGCTGATAGCTCAGCTGAGTTTTCGTCAGCTGAGCAACTCAGGTGAGCAACTCACTTCAGTGTTTACACATGCCTGAGTAGCTCAGTTGAGTCAGTTACAGAACCATTGGTTCATGATAAATTATCTAGTTCAATTGTGAATTGGCCGCGCAGATTGCCTATTTTGGTTTTTATATCCACAAGTGATTTGCTCTCAAGTTGTGCAGCAAACTTTTCCGAAGTGGCAATCCGTACGATCTGCTGCGTAGCGCAGGCTCAGCCTCGTACAAGTCAAAAAGGCGCGTTACATCAATTTAAATATTTTATTTCAATTAGCCGTGATTTGACATAAATAAAAGACCTGACCGATAGCCAAAAATCGATAAAAATTGTATATCGAAAGCCAGGAAGTGGCAACGCTCGCACACTTCAATCAGGCAACCCTATGACGCTCAGCTGAGTGGTCAGGTCAATTAGAACCGGTTCTATTTCGCCTGATCACTCACTTGAGTAAATCAGGTGCCTACTCAGACGCCTGCTTACACGAGCTGACAGACACTCAGGCCAAAACTCAGCTGAGCGATTGAGTACTGAGTCCTTACAATCGAATACTGACTATCTAATTCTGAGTATCGAGTACTTAGTATTGAGTATTTAAAATTAGGCCCTGACTATAAAGTACTTATTATAGAGTACTTGAAATCCAGTACTTAGAATCAAGTACTAAATATCGAATACTGATTATCGAGTACTGAGCTTCGAGTATTTGGAATCGAGTACTTAGTATCGAGTACTGAGCAGCGAGTACTTGGTATTGAGTACTTAGTAACAAGTATTCAGAATTAATTATTTAGAATTAACAACTGACTATCGAGTACTTATAGAGTATTTAAGATCGAGTACTTAGAATATAGTACTCAGTATCAAACGCAGAGTATCGAGTATTTAGAATCGAGTGCTATGTTAGAATTTCTGAGTACCAATTACTTATTATGGAGTATTTACGTTACTTAATACTCAGTAATGACTATTAACTTTTGAGAATCGAGTGAGTAACGAGCTTTGAATATCGAGAATAGAGGACTTGCAGAGGGTATTATAAAATTGTCCGGATGTTTGTAAAGCATAGAAGGAAGCATCTCCGACCACATAAAGTATATATATTCTTGATCAGCACGACGAGCTGAGTTGATTTAGCCCTGTCCGTCTGTCCGTCTGTTTCTATGCTATCTCCTCCGTCAGTTTTAAAGCTATCCCCACCAAACTTTGCACGAAGTCTTTTGGTACAAATACGCTGCACATTTGTCGGAACCGGCCGGATCGGATGACTATAGCATATAGCTGGCATAGGAACGATCGGTCGAAAAACTAGTCTTAAAGAGAAAAACTTTTTGTTTTTAATGGAAACGCCTCCAAAGTACGTATTTCTTAGTTTACTATCCTTTCCCATGATTTCACTAAGTTTGGTCGAAATCGGATGACTATAGCATATAGCCACTCAGAACGATCGGTCGAAAAATTAGTTCTAGTGAGAAAAAACTTTTTTGTTTTTAATGAAAACGTCCTTATATTGGCATACACTTATTTTATATACTTTTACCAAATCTACAAAGTTTGGTCGAAATCGGATGACTATAGCTATAGCTCCCATAGGAACGATCGGTCGAAAAACTAGTTCCAGTGAAGAAAACTTTTTTGTTTTTAATGAAAACGTCCTTTTTTTATTGGCATACACTTATTTTATATACTTTGGACACATTTCTACAAAGTTTTAACAAAATCGGATGACTATAGCATATAGCTGCAGTATGAATGATCGGTCGATAAAAGAAGTTCTAGTGAGAAAAACTTTTTGTTTTAAATGGGATCGCCTCCAAATTTCGTAATTAACAGTGTATTATGCTTTTCCATGATTTCACAAAGTTTGGTCGAAATCAGACATCTATATAGTATAGATCCCATAGAAAAGTAAGGTCCAAAAGTAGTCTTAGTTAGAAAAACTTTTTTGTTTTCAATGGAAGCTGCAAGGGTATACAAAACTTCGGCCGAGCCGAAGATAACTTTCCCCTATTCTTTTAGTTAAAATTCATTCTGTGTTTTTTATCGATTCTATGTTTTTGAAAATGGTATATAACTTCCACTTCAAATAAATTTTTGTCAGGTATTTTTTGAAATCGTGCACTAATTCCGCCCGTTGTTTTTTTGTCCAATCTTATTGACATTTTCAGATTAAATTCTTGTGTTAAACTTCCGTGTTTTTGGTCGATCTTAATGAAATTTTTAGACTATTTTGTTGTCCTTCCTTTTGGAAAGTCGTACATAATTTCTTTTCGTGTCTTTCGTCTTGATTTTTTTTGGGAATCGGGTATAACTTTCCTGTTTTTTTTTCGGATCCTTTGGGAATTCTTAACCAACTCCCACGTTTATTTGTGAAATCTTATTAAGATTTTTAATTTAATTAATTGTCCGATCTATGTGAAAATCGATTATAAATTTCTTTCGTGTTTTGAGTCGGATCTTTTTGGAAATCGTAAATAACTCCTATACGGAGGTGTCCCAGAAATCTCTTCCAACCAAATTCCAACCCAAAACCAATTCTCGGTGTCCTAGAAATCTCTTTCGGTTGGTTTCAAACCTCTAGTATTTTGTTTAGAGATTTGGAAAAACCGACCAAAGCCAATACACAAACCAACCAATGCGACTTCGCTAACTTACGCAAACTTAGCAAAGACACAAACAGGGCTGGCAAGTCTGAAACCATCAATACAGCTATGAACAAAATCTGTTATCAATTATTTGCGAGCGACGCAGCCCTGTTTTTGTAGTTGGACCATAATCCTATACACACACCTTCTAACTAGACTTTTTAATAAGAAAATTAAATCTCTCCAAGTTCTGGGACACCGACTGATTTTTCGAGCGATTTGCAAACCAACCGAAGCCAAAATCTCTAGAGATTTCCAGGACACCCCCGATAGTTTTTGTCCGATCTTATTGAGATTTTTAGATCAATATTTTGTCCGATCTTTTGGTAAATCTTAAGCAACTTTCAATTACCGGGCTTATCTAGCTCTTTCTTATAGTTACTGTGGCGCGAAGGATGCAAGGAACTATGCTCCATGAGTATAGTTGCCTGCAGTGCCATAAGCATTAAATGGGCATCCCTGAGCTAGTGTAAGGGTAAGTTAAGTTGGTAAACTGTCATTCACTAACCAACGAGAACCACAACTCATAAGACACATCAATTCCATTCTTTCTCGCTTACTTAAAGTATAAAGGATACTCTTCTCCTTTATAAATTGTCCCCTTTCAAATTATGACAGGATTTTGTTCAAGCAATTAGTTTAGCAGTCATAGCCGGAAGTGTTTAGCTCGAAAACCAACCACAAAATGAGCATTTAGCAAACGAATTTGTTCAAGACAAAAAAAAAGAGAACAACAGCGCGAAACTACAGTCAGTCAGTGGTGGCGTATTAAAATAACATAGCCTTAAGCTCAACCCTGTGTAAAAATCCAACCCTTACTAACAAATCTCAGTGCGGCTCTTACCCCCGCTAAATGCATTCCCTTTTTGTTACTTTTGCTTGGTTTCTCAAGCATATCAATTCACTTTTGCACCCCTCGAGCGCAGCAGCAGGAGCAGCAGGAGCAGCAATCTGTCTACCAAAGCGGGTGAAATGTAAATGCAAAAGCAACATGATAAAAAATTACACAAAATGAACTGTAAACCTTTTTGGTACGCATTGTTTTTCCCCCATTTGACACGCCCATTGCAGAAGAAATATAAAATTTTACGCTATGCAAAACATTTTTCTAATCAAACATTCCATTTCATTTCATTTGTTACTTTCGAAAGGGGAGGATTGTCTTCCTGTTTTTAATTTTGTCTCAAGTGTAAAATTCATTTGTGCTCAGGGTGGGTAACCAACCATTGATGAAACGCTGAAATAAATCAGCCCCAGCCGCCCTGCTGCTATCACCGCACAAGTGTTTTATTAATTTCACTTTGCAAAAAAATTGATTTCACTCCGCTTCAACAAATAATAATAAAATTTCAAGTGTAAAAAATTATATTTATGCATTTTTATTTTTTAATCATTTCTCTCTGTGAACTGCCATATTTTTTCTATCCATTGTTTGTCGTTGCTACTGCTTTTTCTCTTTTCATTCCGGCAAAAAAAATGTTGTCCGTATATATATATATTATATTGAGTTTCATTGAAGCGCATAAAATTGCCATAAAAGTCTATTTCAGGGGATAAGCCAATCCACCCGCAATCCCAAACCCCCACCTCATCAACTCAACCGCACACACACACAATAAAAATTTGGAATTATAAATTGAAATAAAGTGCAATGTGCTTTTAATTAAAACTTTAAGTTTTCATAAATATTTTTAGGGGTTAAAGAAATTGCTTAAGAGTTCAATAAATTAAGAGATGAAATATGCTCGCTAAGTAATTGGGGGTGATTCTTGTAGGAATGAAAGGGTAGTTAATTGGTGTGAGTTATGTACCCAAAATGGGTTAGCTAAGTGTGAATTATTTAGGTCTTTAACAATTATGAGCTATAGACATGTTATGGGCATAAATCATTCTCAGATCAGGCTGACAAATTTGTATATTCCGTCTTTTGTAAGCTATGAAGACAGTGTGAGGCTTATAAAGCCAATTTTTCTTTAGAACTAAACTAGATTTGCAGATCAATTTTCTGCTTTGATCCGAAAAATGTAAGCTTAAATCGCGTATATAAAGCAGACAGGTTTATTAATCAGATGTTCAATGCATTTTCTTTTGGAAGAGCGAAAACCACAACTTCCAAACAAAACTCTGCTGATCGAGTAAGGCGACCAACCCCCTTTTATTAAAAAATACGAAAAAGTCAATTTTCAGCGTAATTCATTGTTAAGTCTGGCCACACTAGACTTATATTCCACTTTGACGAAAAATATGATAAAATAAGCTAAATCGCTGATCCGTATAGGCCTTTTTATTTAACAAAAAAGCAACCGAAATTTGTGGACTGGGCCCATAACCTATTGAATTGAACGAAATACACAGTTGGTGGTTTCGGAAAAATTCATTTAGTCTATTTTATTTCAACACAAATTGACCAAACGCAGTGAGATTTAGAAATAAACTGAACAGTATCAGGCAATTCGGTATGAGCATGGTGTAATTATATAAGGTGAAGTCATTAAAGTAAGCTGCCTCTTTTTGTGGCAGTAGCAAAGGGGATGTCAACGTACTTTCACATATTCATATCCACTGGTACTTCTCCCGCATGGTGAATTACTGTTGACTCTACCTTATTGATTATTCCATGGGTATGAGGTTCATTTGAAAGACAGTTCCAAAGCCATCAGATTTTGCTTATAAATATCAACATCACTTAACATATTCCTTATCAGAAAACATAAGCTAAGCAATTTAATTAATAATTGAATACTTTTCTTCTCTATTTACAGGTAAGCTACTTATCTCCTTTTGTATTGGTTGGAAGCGTGTGAGTTTTTTTTTTAATAATCATCTTTTTTTTAGATTATTAATTTTACATTTATATTGATCTTGAAAACTTCCATCAAATTTGCTAAAAACTTTTTCGAAATACCAAACATTGAAATATGTATAATACCTTACCTTATTTCCAAAAATCGGATAATAGATTTCACAAAAAATAGATCAGATATCAAAGGAAATCCTTAGAGAACGAAGCTTAGAGAAAAACTCCAGTTGTTTATACTTACCTCCTTAGCCTGCATATCTGATCCTCTTACACTTTCTCTGAGACTTTTTCTTATAAAGGGTGATTTTTTAAGAGCTATAGGAATGCATAAATGCATTTTTATTTGAATCGATAGTACGGTCCATATAATTGAATGTTTGAAGATTATTTCATGCAAATGTTGACCGTGACTTCGCCCCAAATGGTCCATCCGCTTAGTCCAATTTTGGCATACTCTTTCCAACATTTCGGCTGGTATCTCACGAATAAATGCTTCAATGTTGTCTTCCAATGCGTCGATTGAAGCGGGCTTGTCTGTATAGACATGAGCTTTAACATAGCCCCACAAAAAATAGTCTAAAGGCGTTAAATCGCACGATCTAGGCGGCCAATTGACCGGTCCCGAACGTGAAATAAAATGTTCACCGAACTCGCCTCTCAATAAGTCCATTGTTGCGCGTGCTGTGTGGCATGTGGCACCGTCTTGTTGAAACCACATGTCATGCAAGTCAAGCTCTTGCATTTTGAGCAACAAAAAGTTGGATATCATCTCACGGTAGCGCTCACCATTCACAGTTACGTTACGATTCGCATCATCTTTGAAGAAGTACGGTCCAATGATGCCACCAGCCCATAAACCGCACCAAACTGTGACTTTTTCTGGATGCATTGGTAGCTCTTGCAATGCTTCTGGCTGATATTCACTCAAAAATCGACAATTCTGCTTATTTACGTACCCATTGAGCCAAAAATGAGCTTCGTGGATCTTCGGTCAACTTTCCAAGAGCCCATTCACCAAAAATTCTACGTTGCGGTAGGTCGTTTGGTTTCAATTCTTGCACCAGCTGTATTTTGAAAGGCTTCACACCTAAATCCTTCCGCAAAATTTTCCACGTTGTTGAGTAACAGAGGCCCAATTGCTGCGAACGGCGACGAATCGATAATTGATGGTCATCATTAACAGTGGCCGATACAGCTGCGATATGTTCTTCAGTTCGCACTCTACGTAAGCGTGTTGGTGGTTTAATGTCCAACAATGCAAATTTGGTGCGAAATTTAGTCACAATAGCCCGAATAGCCGCTTCAGTGGGTCGATTAAACTGACCATAAAATGGAAGAAGCGCGCGATGAACTTTCTTAAGGGGCACACCTAGTGTAATGGCCTAAAAAAAGGTGATTTTTGGGAATTTTTATTAAAAAAATACTTTATCAACTATGTCAAAATTTTAAGAATATATTTATACATGTTTCAAGAATATACAGTGAAATTTTTGAAGAAAAAATTAAATATTTTTTAAGTTATAGTCGATCTCCAACGGCGCGAAAAAAAGGTCCTTCACTGCTGCAGTGATTCCGGCCTTCTCCGTGGATGAAATCTAAAAAAAAAATTCTCCGTTAAACTAGATAATATTGTCTGTACAATGACCTACGATAAAAAAATAAATTGACAATATGGCGACGTTTTAAAAAAATAGTCGAATTTTACCCAAAATTTTGGTCGTTTTTGGCCTGGCAAAATTCGATTTTTTGATCAGATCAAAAATCGATAGGTTATTGTACGGAGAACTATACATAGAACATGTAAAAAAAATCGATAGTGATCGGATCATTTGTTTTTGAGTAATCACTGCAGCAAATTCGGAAAATGCTGTTTCGAGAAAAACGCGTTTAAAGATAACTAATGAGACACTCTAGCAGCCGAGCGGCTGCTCTTTAAATTGCTATAACTCAAAAACTATTTGAGATATCGATTTGAAATTTTAATATGTTATTTTTAAAGGTGTAATCTACCGAAATATGAAAAAAAAAAATCGATTTTTTTGAAATTTCACACTAGGTGTGCCCCTTAACAGAGCACGCATTTTGATAATGAAATTCAATAATTTGCAAAACGTTGTTCGTTTGTAAGACGATTCATGGTTAAATTATAGACCAAACTGAAGATGTTTGACAGTGAAACAAAACACGAAACGTGCGTGAGCTTTTTTATCCAGTGTTGCCAAAAAGATAATAGCTAAAAAATCACCCTTTAGAAGGGATGTTTGCATAGGTTGGTGTTGTTGGTTCAACTTTGTAAAAACGCTCGGCTCTTTCTGTTCCATGCGTGCCGTTAGAAGGGACGTTTGCATGTTATGCAGATTTTATGCCTTTCAACATTCGTCAAAAAGAACATGTTTGCAAAAAACGAACGATCGTCAATCTTCGGATCCCATTTCTCTCATTTGGTTTCCAATAGCAAGGGTGCTGCATGGGACATTTGCATGTTGCGCAGACTTCTTCTCTTCTAACCTACTTCAAAAACGAACGTTCATCAGTTTTCATACAGATTATGTGCAAAAGTTGGAAGTGCATACTTCTTTGTAAAAAGTGTGCCAGATGGCATTCTTTTGGGAACCACGTTTCGCCAAATACGACTGGGCACTCTCCCACTCTCTTTTGCTTCTTGTTATAGCGTCATGTTTTACTTGTTTTAGCATGCAAAACACAAAATCAGAGAGCAGTCGTGAGCCACTTTTAACGCGATGGCGCTGCCGCCTACTTCTGCTTTTGATCGAAAGCAGCAGCTCCGACTTGCGCTCTTGATCAAAAGCAGGGGTAAAGCAATTGATAAGAACCGCCAAGCGACGACTGCTGCTGCTGTTTCGCATTTTTCAGAAATATTATTTGCTTTGCCTTCGAAAGCGACATTTGGATTTTGTCAGAAGCAGGGGAAGAATCCAAAAGCAAGGGAAGGGAAGAAATGCTTTTCCTTATGCCTTGAAGAAGTATTTTCTTTATCTGTCGCTAGCGAATAGTGGTAAGGGAAATCGCCAGTCGATACTAAAAACCACTTGTTTATAACTGTTTCCCTAGCAACCACTCATTTCCCTTTGATGTTATTTAGCTAGCCAATAAATTAGTTTTGGCATACAAAAGCTTTTCAAAACAAATTGTTAACACCAATTAATACCCACCAAAAAAAAAAAAATATTCGAAATTTATTCATGCAATTGTAGCAATTAAAACAGGAAATTTAAAGGCTAACCAAGTTTAACTTGGCACTTTGAGCCAAATAAATTAAACAAAAATTTACCTTTTGGCATTAGCTGCATCAGTGAGTGTATGTTTCTGTGTGCACTTTTCATGGCGCAGTATTTGCGCATAAATAAATAAATTAATATGTTTATTGTTGGCATTTGAAAAGAATCCAAACGCGTTACCCCAACTCCAGCTGCAGTCGCAGTTCCCTCTCTGAGTCAATTCCATTGAAATTTATATGGTCTATTAAATATGTATGTAAACATGACAAACACAGCAACAACAACCTGTGCAAAATTAATTAAAATGCATTTCATTTATGAAATTTAAAATGTCATATTCAACAGGAAAGCAAGGAAGGAAGGGAAAGCTGTCGCCTCAATTCCTCACCAAATGGCAAAATAATTGAAATTGATTAATATTTACTAAGCTGGCAAATTTAAAAATACGCGCTTGTACAGTCGACACTGGGCTGGCTTAATTAATTTGCAATTATGTGCAAAATTAATGAAAAGGATTTGTAGTGCCACCCGCTCAGCCTGCTCAACGCGCTCGAACAATGTGTTAATCAAGCCCTCGGCAGCTACTTATTAACCCAAAACGGTATTCTCCAATCAAGCGTGGAAAAAACGCTAAAATACATTGATTTTGTGGCACTATTAAACGTATTTGCCGAATGCCCAACAGGCACGCAAGGCAGGGCCTCCCTCGTCTGGCCCTGACACATAAGTGGGAGGATTATGCTGGTTAGCGCAGCCAGATAATGGCCCTTAGATACCAGCAGATTGAAATCAAAAGGACAAAGGAGAAAGCCAAGGATATCGATGACTGGCAAAGCCAATGAATAAGGCGAGAGGAAAAGAACTTGGAGTCGACTTTGCCTAATGGCAATTGACATAATTACGCAAAGTAGTTACCTAAAGTTTTTAAACTTATTACCAGGCAGAGGCAGAGAGAGAGAGAGAGAGCGTGAGAACGGGACTTTAAAATTGCCCCAAGGAGTGTCTTTAAAATTTATGGCCCAAACCAAAATATCCCCAGGAATGTTTACCCCACCAACCAGTTCCAGTAATGAAAATTACATGCGCCGCCGGCAGCGGCAATGGCAAAACTTCTAAGCAGCGCAAATGTTTGCTAGGACTAACCCAATGTATTATGTGTATCTTTTACCCTACTACAACCATACACTGTTTGACTTGTCTTGTGTTTGTTTGTCCTTGAATTTTGCGTTCTTTTACTGAGCGAGGGGTGGGGGGGGGGGGTGTAAAACTGTAGCCACAATTTGCCACCCTGATAAACGGTGGGACGATGTTTAAAATGTGGCTTCATTTCAGTTTAAGATGTAGATTAAGCAAGTTAAAGTGGGACAAGTTTTAAATATTTTTGTAATTTAATTTTATAAAAAAACACTCGGTACTCGATACTTAGTATTTAATACCTGAGTACCTGATATTCAGTACTCAATACGCAGTCATCAGTACCGTGAATGTGACTTTCTGGTTTTGTTTGTGTACTTGATACTCGATACTCAGTACTCTATACTCAGTACTCTATACTCAGTACTCTATACTCAGTACTCTATACTCAGTACTCTATACTCGGTACTAAACAACCTCGCCAGGCGCTTACTCCGATCGCGTAGGATCAAAGGGATCAGGGCAAGACGCAGGCTTCTAAGGATCCACCTAGGTGACCTGGCTATTCGGAGGATTTAGCCCAAACATAGGCAACGAATTTACTGCACACAACCTTACCTGAGACTCCAGCTTACCGGCTAGACAATTTTAAAACCATATACCCCCTCACCCCATTACCAACCTAAAATTTAATCTTAGAGTTAAAATCCTTACATCTAAGCACACACAAAACCAAACCCCAAACATGCAACAAAATAAATCTTTAGAATAACCCTCGCCCTACAATATAAGTTACTTCAAATAGTATCGATAGTCAGTACTCGATATTCAGTTCTCGATACCCACTAATCGATATTCAGTGCTTGATTCTCAATTCCGTGTATGTAAATTTTTGGTTTTGCTTGTGAATTTGATACTCGATAGTAAGTAATCTATACGATTATATGACGATCGGTATCAAAACTCAGTGAACTTAAGGGGGTCTTCTCATTCAAAACCCGTTTTTTGGACCCTTTTTAAAAAAATTCTTATTTGAAAACGCAAAGAATAATTGAAAACTTTTTTTATTTATTGTATTACAAAAGGTTCAAAGTAAATAAAAAAATTTTTTTGCCTCGATACGAGGGCTGTTCAAAAAGTAATGAGACTTCAAAGTTGGTGGTGAAAAAAAAAGGTGTCGTCACGGCGGCCACGATTCCGGGTCTCCGGAGCGTCCGAAATGAAAAAAAAACGGGGTTATAATCAGTATAGATGTAATTCTCGGCTGAACCTCAAACTTAATTTTGTGATTTTTTTTGACAAAATGGCGGCCATTCAAAAAAAAAATTTCAATTTCGGGCTTTTTTTTGTAGTTTAGTGTAAAAAAAAAATAGTAAAAATTTTTTAAAATTATGGTCGAGGTTCAGCCGAGAATGGTGACAATTCTGCGTCGATTCCACTTTGTTTCATGAAAATCGGTTCAGTTGAACTGGAGATATCATGGCCGCCAGTTCGAAAAACGTGGTTTCGAGATAAACGCGTTTAAAGTTTGAAGTAATTTTTTGGAAAAAAAAAAAAAAGTTAAATGCAGTTTAAAGAGCTGCAATCTCCGTCGAATTCACTTTGTTTCATCAAAATCGGTCCGGTAGAACCGAGAAAACTTAACCATAGGTCAAAATACGAGGGTTTAAAAAAGTTGCTCAATGAGAAGACCCCCTTAAGTTTGCAGTTGCTTGGGAATTTAGGTCACATTGGGTCACTAAAAGGACTATATCTCCTAAACTAATTCGAGTTTTCGAAAATCCTTTTGGGGGGATATTTTTGAATATCCAAGCTATAAATAAATGCAAAAAAAAAAGTCGAAAAAAAAAGTTGCTCAATGAGAAGACCCCAGTTGTGGCGTAGTAGTAACATACTCAGACTCTGAACTTAGGTATTCGATATTCAAAACTCGGTTCTCAATACTGAACTCCTTATACTCAGAACTCAATACGTAGTACCGTATTACAGACTTTTTTGTTTTGTTTGGTTTTTTGATACTCAATACTCAGTACTCTATGATAAGTACTCAACACTGATCCCTCGATTCTCAGTACTCGGTTCTCAATACTGAGTTCTCGATATTCAGTATTCGATAGTCAGTACTTGATACTCAGTTCTCGATACTCACTAATCGATATTCAGAGCATAATACTCAATACGCTATACTCAGGGCCGTGTATGTGAATTTTTGGTTTTGCTTGTGAATTTGATAATCGATAGTAAGTAATCTATATTCAGTACTCAATACTCAGCTCTCGATACTTATGGTATTCGATACTCCGCACTCGGTTCTCAATACTGAGTTCTTGATACTCAGTATTCGATACGTGATATGCAGCTCTCTATATTCAGAACTCAATACTTAGTACCGTATATCATACTTTTTTGAATCATTGTATACTCAGTACACTTTTTCAAATTCGATACTCGATATTCAGTACTTGATAGTCAGACACAATCACAATCCACCCGCAGCTAAAAATTAATATAAGCACTAGTTCATCGCTATGCATTTTTAGTCCAGATAATAAATTTGACTAAGTTGATTCGAAAAGTCACATTTTTTTTAGATTCTACCTTAAGACTTGAAGCTATTGCTCGTTTCGCCTGAAATCCTTATTTATAACTTTTTTTAAACAAGTTTTTCTAAAGGTTATTGGCAAAACTTAAAAAAAAATGCATACTTTTGGGCTGAAATTAGAAGCTTGATTTTTTCCAAAGCAAAATAAAACCTAGTAATAAATTACACCTCATGCCTTTAAATTAAAATATCTAACGGGGTTCTAAATTTCAGACGAATCACGAAATAAAAATTTCCTTACGCACGATTCAAGCACGTAATTTTTAAGAGTTTTGTGTCACTCATGCACGATTAACGGACGCGTCACGAATGTACACGCATTATAAAAATGCATATCCATAAAAACAGATTTAATAAAATACAACGCAGTTTACTTTCAACGGCCGCCTTTTTGGCAATTAATTGCAGCTGCTTTAAAGTAATATTCTGTGCAGGTCCAATTTCCCTTGGTCCTTGTTGAACGCAGCGGTGTCGCAACAAACCACCTGTGCCACTTTGAGAGGAATATGACAACACTTCTTTGCATAAATTGCCACATGCAAAATGTTAAGCCTGGTCATCAATTGTCAGAACTGAGGATTTTTCCCACACTTCGTTCTTTTGTTATGTGGTTTCACCAATTTTTAACTTTCATATTCCTTCAACTGGTTTCGTTTTATTCTGTCTTTTTTACTGTCTCACATAATTAAATTAACGAACAGATTTGCTGCAATTGGCAATAACAAAATGTTCGAGAGTCTTAGAATTTTTGCAAAAGTTGATTTCATTTCACGGATGTTCTTGCACAAAACTATGTTTGCTCATGTTCACGTCGTGACATGTCGTGACACACCGTGACATGTTCAAATTAAAATATCTAACTTAGTTAAAATTTTTTTCGAAATATTGAAAATCCTTTTGTCTGAAACTAAACTGGTCAGTTTTAAATCATTTCAAGGTAAATTTTTTCTAAATTCTTACTATTTCTCAATGCACTGGTAAAGTATTTGAAGAGAATTCAAAATTTTATGAAATGTACCCCTTAGCACAATTATAATTTTTGCTACTAATTTCATCTAGTTGGCCCCAATGTGCACTGCTGGTAAGTTATTATTACCAGAACGTTTTCATTGCCGAGGGAGCTTGGCGCCGGAATTTTTGCGCCAGCAAAAGCAGCCAAATTGATTTTCTTTCACTTGGTATCCGCGCTTTTATGTTGCCCATTCCCCATTACTTCTTCACGAGAGTTGTCAATTGAATGATTGCGTTTTATTTGCTTTACTTTTTACTGAGTAAAAAGTATTCCACAAGCAAATCTGGTAGCTTAAGTCGCTAGCAGAAGAGCAGGCATCATTTGTCAGCGTGTTTGAAATTTGACAGGTGATTAGCGCCCCAAAATGAAAACATACAGAGCTTTTTAAAGCATACCTCAAGGGGGTGTAAGTTTTAAATGAATTGAATTGGAAAATATGTGTGTGTGTGTGTGTTTTCAATAAGACATTTTTAATAAGAAATTAAGTAAGCTAAGCACTTTATTAAAAGTTTCTCATACTTTTGGTTGTGAAACTTTAATTTTGTTAGTTTTTTTAGTTTTTAATTTGCTTTGGTGTTAATTTTAAAGCATTTAAAAGAAATATGAAATGTTTACAATTGAAAAATTGAAATTTAGTCATCGAAAATATAGAAACTTAAAAATTGATTGCATTTTTTAAATCATAAAGCTATAAAAACATAATTTTTCATCTCTGGGGTCGAACCAAAAACCCACAATCTATGTATTATGCAAGATTTTTGGACATAGAAAATTCCGGAAAATTCGTAATGTCGTATATCCGATGCCAGAAAAGCTTTAAATAGAAAAAGAAAATATTTTCATCTCAGGGGTCGAACCCAAAATTCACAATTTATGAATTATGCAAGATTTTTGGACTTAACCAATTCGGGAAAATTCATATTATGATATTTCCAAAGTCAGAAAATCTATTAAAACAAAAAAAGAACATTTTTTTCATCTCTGGGGTCGAACCAAACACCCGCAATTAATGAATTATGCTAAATTTTTTGGACTTAAAAAATTCGGGAAAATTCGTATTTTTGTATTTCCGAATTCAAAAAAGCTATAAATAGAAATAGAACATTTTTTTCATCTCTGGGGTCGAACCAAAACCCGCAATTTATGAATTATGCAAGATTTTTGGACTTAAAAAATTCGGAAAAATTCGTATTTTTGTATTTCCGTATTCAAAAAAGCTATAAATAGAAAAGGGAACATTTTTTTCAGCTCTGGGGTCGAACCAAAAACTGGCAATTTATGAATTATGCAAAATTTTTGGACTTAAAAAATCGGAAAAATTCGAATTTCCATATTCAAAATAGCTACAAATAAAAATACCAATTTTTTTCAGCTCTGGGGTCGAACCAAAAACCTGCCATTTATGAATTATGCAAGATTTTTGGACTTAAAAATTCAGAAAAATTGGTATTTCTGTATTTCCGGACTCTAAAATGCTATAAAGAGAAAAAACAAAATTTTTTTCATCTCTGGGGTCGCACCGAAATTTTACAATTTATAAATTATGCAAAATTTTTTGGACTTAAAAAATAGGGAAAATTTTTCAACTTTCCAAATTTAAAAAAGCTACAAATAGAAATAAAATTTTTTTTCATCTCTGGGGTCGAACCAAAAAGCCACAATAATGATTTTTGGACATAAAAAAATCGGGAAAATTCACATTATCAAATTTCCGAAGTCAGAAAAAACCATAAATAAAAAAATCACATATTTTCATCTCAGGAGTCGAATCAAATTTTACAATTTATGAATTATTTTTTATGATCTGGAGCCCCAAACATCAATTGGCTACTGGCTGTTTGTGGTTTTTCTACTGTGTTTTTTTTTTACAACTATTCATAAAAAAATATTGCGCTGCATTGCTAATTAATTCATTGTTGAAAATATTTTTATTTTTGCGCTCTCTCTCTTTGAAGTGTTAAATGTACACTTAATAGCCCAGCAACAATAATAAACAAAAATTTGAAATTTTTCTGGTGGTGTTTATTTAGTTTTTTATTGTTTACGCCAAGTTAAATTTTGTGCTGGAAATTGCTGGAATTTGGTGTATAAATATTTTACTTAAACAACTTAATGCTATGGCCCAGTTCTGCCCCATTAGGTTACAAAAATGCAAAGGAAACAGAAATTATGTTTACTAAAGCCAGCAACATGTTGCCAAAGTTTAACATTTTGTTGCTTTGCTGTTATCATCAAAATGCGCGCATGTACGTGACTTGCGCCTGATTTATAACTGTAAAAAAAAGAATGTCATAAATAAATAAATAACAATAAAATGAAAGACATTAAAAGAGAAGAAAGAAAACTGTCGTCGCCAGTTTATGTTTATCGTTTGGGCCAGGCCAAGCATTACAATAGGAACACGAACCGAACCACATCAACTTAACCCCAACCAACCAAAATCCTACTCCTCTCTCTCTTTCTGACACTTAAAAACTCATTAGCCCCAACACAGCCAAAAGTTCTGGCCACAAACATACAGCAAAAAAAAAAAAAATGTCAACTTGTTGCGTCAGCCACGCCCTTGCTTTCATCTTTCCCCACCCCGCCCCACATAATAACTCAAACAAAACCGCAAAAACGTTGCCCCCTCTATACCAAAAACAGCTGCTGCTCCTCCTGAGCAGAGCAGCAGCTCACAGTTTCTGTCATGAGGCGGGATTTCTGGCTCTTCACTCTTTCAATGCGCTACTAAATCCACTTGTCAAATGCAATCCGCGGCCCCCACAGCCCAGCTGGAGCAGGCGACGTTGTCTTAAGAGTGTCAAAACAAAACTATTTATTTTACTCAACTCATTTTCGAAATTTGCCTTTAAACTGTGTCGTTCCGGCATTGAAATTAAATTGTCTGGTGTCGGTACTTCAATGGTGGGTTGAGTATAGCGAAGCTACAGCTAATTATGTGACTCATATACTAAGAGTCGTCAAGAATATGAAATGAGAAAAATTGCCTAATTTAAATTTAATCTAAAAGTTATAAGAAACTAAAAGAAAACAAATTTTCATCTCTGGGGTCGAATAAAACCCACTATTTTTGAATATTTCAAGATTCAAGAAGACAAAATTCTTATTATAAAATTTTCGAAGTCAGAAGAGCTAAAAGAACATAAACAAAAATAAGTTTTCATCTCTGGGGTCGAACCAAAAACCCACAGTTTATGAATTTTGCAAGATTTTTGGATTTAAAAAATTCGCGAAAATTCATTATAATGTATTTCCGAAGTCAGAAAAGCTACAAAAACAAAAATAAAATTTTTTTCATCTCTGGGGTCGAACCAAAAACCCTTAATTTATGAATTATGCAAAGTTTTTGGACTCAAAAAATTCAGGAAAACTCGTATTATTCTATTTCCAAAGTCAGAAAAGGTAAAAAACAAAAAGAACATTATTTTTCATCTCTGGGGTCGAACCAAAAACCCTTAATTTATGAATTATGCAAAGTTTTTGGACTCAAAAAATTCAGGAAAACTCGTATTTTCCTATTTCCAAAGTCAGAAAAGGTAAAAAACAAAAAGAACATTATTTTTCATCTCTGGGGTCGAACCAAAAACCCTTAATTTATGAATTATGCAAAGTTTTTGGACTCAAAAAATTCAGGAAAACTCGTATTATTCTATTTCCAAAGTCAGAAAAGGTAAAAAACAAAAAGAACATTGTTTTTCATCTCTGGGGTCGAACCAAAAACCCACCTTTTGCGAGTGAACATTATTTTTCATCGGGGTCGAACCAAAACCCTTAATTTATGAATTATGCAAAGTTTTTGGACTCAAAAAATCAGGAAAACTCGTATTATTCTATTTCCAAAGTCAGAAAAGGTAAAAACCAAAAAGAACCTTATTTTTTATCTCTGGGGTCGAACCAAAAACACACCATTTATGAATTATGCAAGATTTTTTAACTTGAAAAGCTATAGAAACAAAAAGAACATTATTTTCATCTCTGGGGTCGAATCCTGATTCGACATTGCAAGAATTATGCATGAATTTTTGACTTAAGAATTTCTGATAAATTGTGGTTTATGTTTTTTTTTATGATTAGACGACATATCAAGTAAAAACAATTTATGTTGATGATCCATTGGATGACTTTGGTATCTATTTAATATTAAAATATCAATTTAATGTGAAATTGATATTAGATTCTCATCCAATGGAGCTGAAAATGGTAAAAAGGTTATGAAATAAATTCTATAATATCCAAATGAATCTTACTGCATCTGTTAAGGCAATGCTCTGAATGTAAAACTTCTTGATTTTCATTTAAAATAACCTGCACCGCTTCCAAGCTCTTCCACATTACGAAATCGAGACCACCTGCTGATCTACTTGGCAATTTAATAAAGTCAATTTAAAGAATTCTGTTAATTTTACTCCTCACCTTTACACCTTTTCAAGCCAACGGCACACGAAATTCAATTATAAATTACAAAAAAAAAATATATATATAAATTTCAACAAAGAATTTCCCTTATCCATCAGGTTCAAAACACAGAAAACCAATTTACCAACAATTTTCCCAATCAAGAAAAACTACTGCGTGTTTATAAATAGCCTGTGCCCTGGCCCTGGCAAACAACAATGCACAACAGGAGCTGGAGCAGCAGCAGCAGCCACCGATGTTGCATCCACTGCCGCCTGCGGCAAATTCCTCAATCAATTTCGTTGGTTGCATTTCCTCTGCTCTGCTTCTTATTTACTTTGCATTAATTAAACATGCCCCGCCACCTACACCCCACCCAAGGGCCAAATAGTAGGTACTTCCTCCTCCAGCCAACAGCATCTGCACCAATCTTCGGTTTATATTTAAATGTCTGTGCGGGCAGCCGACGCACGTGCAGCAGCAGCCTCTGCAGCCTCTTTCGTTCCCACTCCATTTCAACATTCGTCTCTGTCAAGTGGCAGTGCCAGTGCATCAGCTGCCACATCCCCCGCCTCCCCCCCCATTCAGTTTCCACTATTGCAGTTTGTCATTGTAGCAATTTCAATGTTGCGCTTGTCAATTTCGCTGGCTTCCACCTCGGCGGCTTCGGGTTGGGGTCCCCAGCTAATATAACTGCACTGACGTCGACAACTAACGGCACTTCCCTCCCTCTCTCTAGCAAGTATCCACTCCATGTAGGCAATTGCAACTTTAGCTGCTTTGCTGTTGTTTCTTTTTCTGTTATTTGCCACAGCAGCAGCAACTGCAGCAGCAGCAACATTTTCCACTTAAAGTAAGCGGCGGCCTCTGTGAGGCATTTCTCTTGGATTTGCTTTTTGGAAACATTTCACAAACTGCTAAACTTGACTTGAAAGAAGAGCGAAAGACCTAGATCTGCAACAAAAATTGAACTAAGGGCCGATTTCATATCTTATACATAAATTTACAAATGACAGAGTAAATTCTGACATATAACAGCAATCTAGAAGATGTGAAATTGGACCTTAGTTAATGAAAATAAGTATTTGGGTTACTGAGAACTTGAATTTTAACTTTTAAAACCTTCTATTCTAAAAAATGTGACTTAAGTAAAACAAGAAAATACTTCAAAATGCTGCAAAAAAAAAAAAGAAAGCAAGAACGGTTGAAAGTAAGAAGAAATTAATCAGAAAAGATGGAATGGAGGAAGAAAGAAGCAAGGATGATAGAATTAAAAAGGAATAAAGAAGAAAACAATTTGGGATACTGAAGAAAGAAAGAAGGAACGCAGAAAAAAGAATGAAATTAGGCTGAATCAGGAAAAATCGGGAAGTAGAAAGAAGTTAAAACGAAGGAAAAGTGAAGAAAAAATATGGAAGACAGGAGAAAGAAAGAAGGAAGGAAGAATAAAAATAGGATAAAACACAAAAGAGAAAGAAGGAACGAAGTAAAAAAAGAAAGTAGACAAAAGGAAGAGAAAGTGGAAGGAAAGAAGTTAGGAAAAAGTAGGAAAGTAGTAGGAAGAAGTAAAAAAGAAAAGTAGAAGAAAGAATAAAAAAGGAGGAAAGAAGGAGGAAAGAATGAAGAAAGAAAAAGGGAAGAAGGAAGGGAGAAAAACGGAAGAAGGAAGAAAGAAAAAGAAAAAAGAAGAGAAGAAAGAAAGAAAAAAAAAAGAAAGAAGAAAGAAGGACGAAAGAAGGAAGAAAGAAGAAAGAAGGAAGAATGAAGGAAGAAACAAGGAAGAAAAAATGATAAAAAAAGGAAGAAAGAATGAAGAAAGATGGAAGAAAGAAGGAAGAAAGTAGGAAGAAAGATGGATGAAAGAAGAATGAAAGAAGGAAGAAAGAATGAAGTAAGAGGGAAGAAAGAAAGAAGGAAGAACGAAGGAAAAAATAAGGAATAAAGAAAGAAGAAAGAAAGAAGCATACTGAAGTAAGAAACAAAGTAGAAAGAAGGAAATAAGGAGGAAGAAATATTGAAGAATACTAAAAAAAATCAAGTAAGAAAGTCGGTCCAGCCCGACTATAATATACTCTGTACCTGTGAAGTGCTGCCCATCACCGTTGCGACCGGTGCTGCCATAATTCTTTGTTTTCCTTATAGCTCGACTATGTTTCATCTGATATTTACCATTCCTTTGGAGGATCGATAAAGAATCCCGATTAGTAAATATGTCCAGAAGTAACGAACCTTCTATCTATAAAACTGTGGGAGATATGACGTTTTTACCAATTCGCGGGGGCGGGAGGGGGCGTGACAAAAATTGAAAATAAACTTGATCTGCCTGCAAGTATAAGAAGCATATGTCCCATACATGTCAAACCTCTATCTCTTACCATCTCCGAGATCTGTTTGATCAAACGGACAGACGGATGGACGGACAGACGAACTGACGGACAGACGGACATGGCTAGATTGACTCGGCTGTTGATGCTGATCAAGAATATACATACTTCTTGGGTCGGAGATGCTTCCTATACTCTGTGTACCTTTGGTATAAATATAAATATAAAGTACGCTTGCGTCTTTATTGAAAAAAGAAAAAGAAAGAAAAAAAGAAATAAATAAAGCGGATCTGAAAACCGTAAATTCCTTTGCTGATCTCCGGGTCACTGGTTTTAACCAAAATTATCCAATAGTTAATGTTCGAAAATTGAGGTTCTAGGTTTCTTTATGAGGGTTTTGGTTCGACCCACAAATTACCCAAAATTAAATTGAAAACCAATAAATTTGTTCAATATGGTAACTAAGGTTCATAATTTCTTCATATTTCGAAAACCTTTACAACTTAGTCTTGGGTCGATGATCATTTAGAACGTTCTAAAAGACTCAAAGCAATAAAATAATATACCCCCATCTCTCACACAACAAAAGGTTTAGTAGTAATGATAATTGGGATGTGTTGTTTGACGCTGGTAAGGTCTATTCTAATATAACTTGTAATAAGATATTGAAAGCTATATTCAATAAAGATACTAACAAAGTGTAGCTTAGCTTCTTGATTTTGCGATTCATTGCATAAAGTTTATGGATCAAGGATATAAAAACTGTCTTTTTAGAACTTTTAATAACACTGGTTTATTGACTCTTTCGAAAAAGATCAACCAGATAGCCAAAAATTACTAGAAAATAGTTCAAATTTTTGTGTATTTTTCGAACCAAACCGAACACAAAACAGGTTCAAGTTCACACTTGGTTCGGCTTTTGCAGAATTACTAGAAAATAGTTCAAATTTTTGTGTATTTTTCGAACCAAACCGAACACAAAAGGTCAAGTTCACACTTCGTTCGGCTTTTGCGGAATGCTTGCTTTGTTTGCAGAATGAGAAAACGAAGCAAGCAACTGGTTAAAGTGTTTTGTAGGCAAAATGTTTTCAAACGAATGCGCTTTGCTACACTGGAAATGACTAGAATTTGACATTAGAAAAGGAAATTTGAATGATATTTCAATGCGGGTTCCGGTTCGAGAGCTTAAAACCAAGTAAGAAACTGTTTAAAGTGTTTTGTGGGCAAAATTGCGCTTCCCAACACTGAACACGGAATAAACTTGAAATTAGTTAAAGTAATTTTGATACTGGTACCGTTTCAAAAACTTTAAATCGTTGCCAGGAACTTTTAAAAGTGTTTTATAAGCAAAATATTTGCCATTTAAGCTTAAATGCTGTTACCAACACTATAAATGGAATAAGCTTGAAATGAGCTAGATGAGTTTCGGTACTGGCTCCGGTTCGGGAACTTAAAGAACGTTACTTGATACTGTTTGAAGAATTTCGTAAACAAAATACTTTCCAACGAAGCTTCAATGCAGTTACCAACATTTGAAATGAAATGAATTTGAAATTAGTCAATAGGAATTCAATACTAGTTTCGGCTTAAGAACTTATAAACGAAGCCAAGAACTGTTAAAAGATTTGTTTGTATAGTATAGATGTGCTTTCTAACATGGAATGAACTTGAACTTAGCTGGAGGAATCTCGATACTAGTTCCGGTTCGGAAATTAATAACGTTGTATGGAACTATTTAAAGTGTTTCGTGGGTTAAATTCTTTCCAACGAAGGTAAGATACGTTTACCAACACTGTAAACGAAATGAGCTTGAAATAAGTGAAAGTAAGTTCAGTAATGGGAACCTTAAATCGATGCCAGGAACTGTTTTAAGTGTTTTAATTGAATAATATGTCAGAATTCCTCGTTCGAATCGGTTCAGTTGGCTGCCCTGAATGCTAAGAAGAAACAAGAAGAAAGAAAAAGGAAAGCATGGAGGAAGGCAGAAAGACGCATTATTTTGTATTCGAATTGTTGCAGATTATTCGTGAAGTGACATAAAATTAAGCTTACAGACAACTTTGTGGTCTGGGCTCTTACTTTTTTCCAAATTTTTTAGATTCTTTTGGTATTTCTATAAATTTTTCTTACATTTTCGAATTTGTCTTTCTATTTTCGAAATAATATTTTCAATTTATGGTGACCTTTTGGTACCAAAGCTTCATTTAATATCTCAATTAATTGAAGATGATTCACCAATTGACAACTATTAACTCTTAATGACTTTAATAATGCGCTTCCAAACTCTTGAAAAATATTAATTAATTATTTTGAAATATTTCTCAATGTCTTGCAACTAATTAATAAATATTTTCTGTCTTTTTCATTTCTCATTTTAGGTAAGTCCCATGGCAACCTTTCACTAACCAAGTAAGTTTTGTCATAACTGAAGTGCAAACCAATTAAGCTAGTTGCAGCAGGTTGTTTGAGGGGTGCGACATAATTTTCCAAGATTTATTAAGCCTTTCCCCCTAAAAAAAAAAATAGAAAGTACAAATAAACAAAAAGGCCAACTAAAAGTCACCTCAACATTTTACACACAAAAAACGCGAGAAAGTGAAAAGCCGCAGCGGCTAAGCAGCTCTCAACAGCTGCTCCAAATGTAATTGGCAAAATCCTAATCAAGTGTAACCAAAGTGAAGCGAAGGGGAGGGAGGAGTAGTCTCATTATGGCGCTCCAACAAGTTTCAACCACTTTTTCTTTGACTCATCCGTCACATGCGTAAAGCTCTTTTCATTCATGACAAACCAACAAACGCAACTCACAGTTGTGAAATTGAAACGCAGTGCGATTGAAGCGTTGTCTGGTTTCATCTTTGCACTGTGGCTGTCATTGATGCGCAGCTTCCCATGTGTACGTTAAGTACATTCCCTGGCCAAAAATCAATGATGCGCAATAATTAGCGCAGCTCCGACTGTCTCTCTCTCTCTCTTTCGCTCCAACTGCAAATTCCGCACTTTGACGTCTTTCAAATCAAAACCAGACGCCGCCCCTTGCCACTGCCAACTGCAACCCATTTGGCCCAAAACATTCCGCATTGCCCAAGCATCCAGGAACCGAGAACTGAACTTTTGCCCGTTTCCCAGATAGAAGAAGCCATTTCCATTCCCGTTCCCATTCCCTTTTCACCAACCAAAACCAAACAACTGCAAATGCAACTGCAATTTCCAGCGAGGCAGTTCGCCGATGACGTCGTCGTCGCCAGCGGTTAGCCAACCATATTTAATTTTCATGTTTCATTTCGGCCAAATTCTGTGCAGTCACCACTGGAACTGGTTCAGCGAACTATAAAAAAAAACTCATAAAACTCAACTGAAATCTCAAACATATGCTTGGCAAATTAAACTTTGAATTCAGCGGGTAAGAAAACAAGCCTTTGTATATAATTCGACATATATTCGCCACATTAGCTCATAAACGAGTGAAATAAATGCGATAATAAACTAGATTTAAAAAAGGTTCGCTAAATGTTCGCTAAATATTCACCCCTAGGCTTTTTTTTTAATAGTTTTAGCTGTTTTCTTTAAGACAACATTTCGTTAAATGCTACTTAGCTTTGCGCATGATGATGAAAATCTGACCTTCAAACTAGTTCTTTCCTTTCATCACCTAAGAGAATCGGAACCAATAGTTGTATTGTGTAAAGGTTAATCACTTGTTCTTCTCTTCAAAGTGAGGTCAACTCACTGAAATAGCTCAGTTGCTACTCAACTTTTCCTAAGGCATGTTGTCCTTTAGGGATAGTTTGAAATAATTGTCATTTTATAAGCAAGAGTCACTAATCAACAGTCACTATATAAGAATCAGTAAGCAAGAGTCACTGTACAAGATTCACTAAACAAGAGTCACTGAAGAAAAGTGACTGAAAAAGAGGTAGGAGGCACTGAGCAAGAGTCACTGAACTAGGGTCACTGATCAAGAATCTCTAAGCAAAAGTTACTTAAGAAAAGTCACTGAGCCAGTAACTATAATCACTGCGCATGAGGCACTGAATAAGAGTCACTGAATGTAAGTAACTCATCAAGAGTCTTTGAACAAAAATCACTAAATCAAATACTCTAAACCAGAGTCCGCAATTTGAGTCTTAGTCTAAAAAAGTAAATTAAAAGTCACTGAACAAAATTCTGTAAACAAGAGTCACTGAAAACATATGACTGAAAAAGAGTCTCAAGGCAGGAAGCGCGGAACAAGAGTCACTGAGCAAGAGACACTAATTAAGAGTCATAAGTCACGGACTAAAACACTCTGAATATAGGTCACTGATCAGGAGTCCCTGAACAAGATTCGGAAAACATGAGTCACTGAACATGTCACTAATCAAGAGACTGTGAACAAGAGTCACTCAACAAGATTCGATAAGCAAAAGTCACAGTAAAATCAGCGGCTAGATAAAAAAAGAATGAAAAAGAGTGACTGAAAAAGAATGACTGAAAAAAAGTGACTGAAAAAGAGTGACTGAAAAAGAGTGACTGAAAAAGAGTAATGAAAAAAAGAGTGACTGAAAAATATTGAGTGAAATAGAGTGAGTGAAAAGGAGTGACTAAAAAAAAGTGACTAAAAAAGTGACTGAAAAAGAGTGACAAAAAAAGTGACTAAAAAAGAGTGACTGAAAAAGAGTGACTGAATAACTGTGACTGAAAAATATTGAGTGAAATAGAGTGACTGAATAAGAGTGACTAAAACAGAGTGACTAAAAAAAGTGACTGAAAAAGAGTGACTGAAAAAGAGTGACTGAAAAAGATTGACTGAAAAAGAGTGACTGAAAAATATTGTGTGAAATAGAGTGACTGAAAAGGAGTGACTAAAAAAGTGACTGAAAATGAGTGACAAAAAAAAGTGACTAAAAAAGAGTGACTGAAAAAGAGTGACTGAAAAAGAGTGACTGAATAAGTGTGACTGAAAAATATTGAGCGAAATAAAGTGACTGAATAAGAGTGACTAAAACAGAGTGACTAAAAAAAGTGACTGAAAAAGAGTGACTGTGACTGAAAAATATTGAGTAAAATGAAGTGACTGAAAAAGAGTGACTGAAACAGAGTGACTTAAAAAAAGTGACAGAAAAAGAGTGACTGAAAAAGAGTGACTGCTAAAAAATGACTGCAAAAGAGTGACTGAAAAACTGTGACTGAAAAAGAGTCCCCAAGCAGGATATACCAAACAAAGAGTCACTGTATAGAAGTTACTGATCAAGAGTCACTGAACAATTCCCTGAACAAGTCACTGATGAAGAGTTACTGAACAATATTCTTTTAAGAAGCGTCACTAAGGAATAGTGGCTTAAGCCCAATTCACACGACCTAATCTCCCAGCTGAGTTTTGTATCTGAGTATCTGTCTGCCCGTGTAAACAGGAGTCTGAGCCTACTCAGCTGAGCGGTCAGGTGTTATCGAACCGGCTCAAATTGAACTGACCGCACAGCAGAGCGCTCAATGAACCAATGGTTTTGTAACTGAGCCAACTAAGCTTCTCAGTCATGTGTAAATGCTAAACTGAGTTGCTCAGCTGAGTTTTTTGACACTCAGGTCTGAAAAACTCAGCTGAGCGATCAGGAGTCACTGAACATATGTCCATAAGCATATATCACTGATCGAGGGTCAGTGAACAAGCATCTGTGAACAAGATTCACTAAAGAAGAGTGACTGATCAAGACTGAACAAGATTTAGTAAAAAAGAGTCACTGATGAAGATTGACTCAACAAGAGACACTAATCAAGATTCACCTAACATAAGTCACTGAAGAAGATTCAGTAAACAAGAGCCGTTGAACAAAAATCACTTATCTAGAGTTGGTGAACAAGAGTCACTAAACAAGATTCGCTAATCAAAAGTCACTGAAAAAGAGTCACTAAGCAAGAAGCACCAAACTAGAGTCTCTGAATATATGTTACTGATCAAGAGTCACTGAACATAAGTCACTAATAAAGAGTCACAGAACAAGATTCAGTATACAAGAGTCACTGAACATAAGTTAATAATCCAAACTCAGTGAACAAAATGGGATAAACGAAAGTCACTGAAGAAGTGTGACTGAAAAAGAGTCACTAAGAAGAAGTCACTGAGCAAGAGACATTGAAGAAGTCACTGAATCGGAATATAATCACTAATCAAGAGGCACTGAACATAAGTTACTAATCAAGAGTCGGTAAAGAAGATACTCCAAACAAAAGTTACTGAAAAAGAGTCACTGAATACGAGGCACTGAGCAAGAGACAACAATTAAGAGTCACTAAACATAAATCACTGATAAAGAAGGCACTGAACATCGGTCACTGATCAAGAAGCTTGAATCAAGAGTCACTGAACAATTGTCACAAGGCAACAGGCTCTAAATAAGACTCTCTGAATATAAAGTACTGATCAATAGTCAATGAACATGAGTCACTGATAAAGAGTCACAGAACAAAATTCGGTAAACAAGAATCACTGAACATAAATCACTAAACAAGAGTCACTGAGTATAAATTGAATAAACAAGAGTCACTGAAAAAGAGTGACTGAAAAAGAGTGACTGAAAAAGTGTGACTGAAAAAGTGTCACTAAGTAGAAGTCACTAAACAAGAGTCACTGAGCAAGAGACACTGAGCTGGAGACACTTAAGGGGGTCTTCTCATTTCAAAACCCGTTTTTTTGGACCCTTTTTAAAAAAATTCTTATTTGAAAACGCAAAGAATAATTGAAAACTTTTTTATTTATTGTATTACAAAAGGTTCAAAGTAAATAAAAAAATTTTTTTTGCCTCGATACGGGGGCTGTTCAAAAAGTAATGAGACTTCAAAGTTGGTGGTGAAAAAAAAGGTGTCGCCCGGCGGCCACGATTCCGGGTCCCGGAGCGATCCGAAATTTAAAAAAAACGGGGTTATAATCAGTATAGATGTAATTCTCGGCTGAACCTCAAACTTAATTTTGTGATTTTTTTGACAAAATGGCGGCCATTCAAAAAAAAAATTTCAATTTCGGGCTTTTTTTTTGTAGTTTAGTGTAAAAAAAAAATAGTAAAAAATTTTTTTAAAATTATGGTCGAGGTTCAGCCGAGAATGGTGACAATTCTGCGTCGATTCCACTTTGTTTCATGAAAATCGGTTCAGTTGAACTGGAGATATCATGGCCGCCAGTTCGAAAAACGTGGTTTCGAGATAAACGCGTTTAAAGTTTGAAGTAATTTTTTGGAAAAAAAAAAAATCAAAAAATGTTTAAATGCAGTTTTAAAGAGCTGACAATTCTCCGTCGAATTCACTTTGTTTCATCAAAATCGGTCCGGTAGAACCGGGAAAACTTAACCATAGGTCAAAATACGAGGGTTTAAAAAAGTTGCTCAAGAGAAGACCTTAAGTTTGCAGTTGCTTGGGAATTTAGGTCACATTGGGTCACTAAAAGGACTATATCTCCTAAACTAATTCGAGTTTTCGAAAATCCTTTTGGGGGGATATTTTTGAATATCCAAGCTATAAATAAATGCAAAAAAAAAAAGTCGAAATAAAAAAGTTGCTCAATGAGAAGACAACTAACAAGAGTACTGAGCAAGAGACTCTTAAAGACTCTTATCGAAAGTCCCTGTTCATAAGTCATGGATAAAGAGACATTGGTCACAGGAGTCACTGAACAAGAGACACTGAACAATTCACTGATTCGGAATATAATCACTGATAAAGAGTCACTAAACAAGAGCCACGAAACAAGAAGAAGTAAGGGTTGCTGAACCAGGGTCACGGCACAAGGGTCACTGAACTAGAGGCACTGAACAAGTCACTGAATCACTAAGCAAATTCACTGAACTGAGCAAGAGTCACTGATACACGTAACTGAATAGACTCCTGTAAATAGTGACCTTGCACTAAACTTCTGCACTTTACTAAGGAACTCATTTGATTCACTCAACACTAATCAAAGGTTTAACTTAGGTACTTAAGTCCTCCTTTAAAGAATGAAGACCATTATTTATCCATTATTTTCTTTCGTGGAACAAAACTGGCAAACTTTTATATCTTCGAACAGATTGTTGAGTTGCAAACAGAATGAAAAGTTTTCTATGAAATAATACTAACTAATCGGAAAACAAAAAGAGCTTTAAAAGACTTAGTGATGCATAAATAAACCAAACAATGATTAGTATAAATAGTTCCTAATATAGCTATACAGACAACCCCATTTCAGTGAAACGTTGAATCCAAATATTAGAAACCAATTTAAATTAATTTTCCCAAATGCAAGAACCAGTTCCTCGCTGGCGCATTAAACAATTGACCCGTGTCTGGCGCCGCTACTCACCCATTCTAATGTCATTCCGATGCCTGTCCCCCTGTCCCTGTATCCATGTCCTCCCCCGCGTTGACTAACCACAAATGGACAGGCAATAAAATGGCTCATCTGCTGTCCTTGTTGGGGGAAACGCGCATTGCATGTTTGGCAAATGCCAAGCATCATCATAATAATTATGGAAAAATGGTGGCTGTCAACACACGCACACCCCCACCCACACCCCCACACACACACACACAGATGCAAATGCTTGGGGACTTTTGGCAAATTTGCAACCATTTTCCCAGGGAGAAGGCACTTCAAAATGGCGCTGCCGCTTGCATATACAGGCCACAATTTCATACAAAATTTCACAAAGGCTCCCCCCCTCCCACCAATTTGAATGCATTTTTCGGCATGCGTGTCGCGTTTTTCTTTAGTGTTTTATTCCTTTTTTTTTCTCTCTGTTGAGGGGGAGTGTTGCCTGCCTGCCAATTTGCCTGGCTCCGGCACTGACATGGTCACTCGGGATGAGTGTGTGTGGTCCTTTTGCAATATTTTTTGGGTCGCTTGTCATTTTTGCCACATAAACTCGATAATTTACAGCTCTGGCCGCGAATGCCGCAACATGTCCTGCATTCAGTTTCAATATGTTGGTGTTGGTGTGTGGGAAAAAGTTTCACCTTTAGCATGCGTTTAAATGTTGTTAGAAATCTGTTGACTGTTTATTTGTGCATCTCATGCTGCTGCTGCTGCAGCTCTCTCACATTGTGTCTGTGTGTGTGTACAAATGTCATTAGGCACAAAGACCGCCTTCGCCTCCGCCTCCCCGAAACCATGAGGTAAATTTTCCCTCAGATCACAAAAACTTTGCCTTCAACTACTTTTCCCATTGACTGTGACAAGTGCATTATGTGCGTGCGTGTGTGAGTGAGTAACTGACAACAGTTTGACACACAAACACAATTACAACGACAACCGAAGATAGGTAAGAGGAAGGTGGTGGGAGGCAAGGCCCTAACACAGTTTTCGATGTTTGAAATTGAGTTTTGAGTTTAGCCAACTTGCAACTGCAACCCAACAGAATGCAATAACCGCAAAAACAACAAGCATAAAGAGCCATTAAGAAATGGAATCAAACTGGGATACAGCTTCACAATTTTATCAATTCTAAGTTAATTTAGACATTGAGGCAAGGATTTGGGTTAAGAAATATTTACTCACCTGTTTTATAAGGTGCTTTATTAATGATGTTGAGAATAAAAGGTGGTTTACCTATTACTTTGTAGAGTTTCTTTTGAATGATTTGGAAAAAAAGGTGTAAAATTCGAATTTTGATTGCTTACGTTGATAATTATGCATTGGCGGTGTATACTCCATCAAAAAACGGAGTTTACCACTGCGAAATGTGGCGTATTCGGAGATTATAATGTTAAATTAAGGCATAAGCGTTTTTACGGTATTGTAATGCGGTGTTGGCAGTGCTTACGATATTCAAATAAATATCGTATGGCGTTTTCTATATAAAATGGCTAGTTTGTCGGTGTTTACCACATGAAAATGCGGTTTATTAAATTTTTACGGTATTTTAAAAGGGTGAGTGTGGCATTTACGATATACAATTGCATTGTATACTGAGCTTACGATATTAAAATAAATTCTTTTTGTAGTTTTCCCATACGAAAACGTTGTATTGGCGGTTTTCATCTTATTAAGTTGCGGTATATTTCATGATCACGATATGAGCGGGATGTTTAAGTTATTTAATTACAGATTAAGCTGTGCTTACGATATGAAAATTAAATATTGCCTGTGTTTTCTATACTAAAATGCTGCGTATTTGGTGTTTACGATAACAAAAGGTGTTTAAGGCGGTGTTAAGATATTGAGGAGAGATTTCCGATATGTAAAAGCAATGTAGGCATAGATTAAATATAAAAAATATTGTTTTAATTTTTTTTATTAAAATAAATATATTTATAGGTGTTTTTTTGTTTTAATTTACAATATAATTTCGCCAACATTGCTGGGGTTGTGTACAAGAGAATGTTACGTATTGTTTTTGGTTTTTACGATATTGAAAAGTATTGAGGGAGGTGTTTGCGGTATTGCAAAGAAGGCGCTGTCCAGAAGTTCATCCATCACTTTGTCAGCTATAACCGGGGATACTGGCGATCCCATTGGCATACCTTTTAATTGGATATATATGTGGTCCTCAAATTAAAAACATTTTTTCTGACTATACAGAATTTTAAAATTTCCATAAAAAGGTTTTATTGGTACTTTTTGTGTACTCTTTTATGTTGTTCCACTTTTGGTCAATAGTCTCTACTGCTAGTTCAATGGGAATGCTAGGGAATAATGAGACTACGTCAAATGAGATCAGTCTTTCATCGTCACATATGTAGGTGTTGTTCGTCCTTTCTTTAAATCCTACTGCATTTTTCACATTGTATGTAGAGTCTGCCCTGAGATTTTTAAGATTTCTTAAAATTATGAAAATAAATTTTGATTAATAAAAAAAAAATTTATATTCCTTAAGACATAAAAAAAAAAAGTTAAAGTATCAAGAATCAATGAAAGTACCGCGTGATGTGGTACTATTACCTTGTAGCCACTTCAAAATATGTTTTGAGTGCTACAAAAAGATGAAAATTAAAGCGGCGAAGTCTCTATTGCTCTGCCCATATTGCAGGCAAATAGTAGACAGCCAAATCAAAGTATATCAATAATGTTTAAATGAAATGACAGAAATTAAATATAGTGCTTTAATATGAAAGAGAAAGCAGTTCTTAGTATTTTGAGAAAAGTGTTGTCTTGTTTCTTGCCTTAACCAAAATTACATATTAAATATCACTTTTGTCGGATTTTTTCCATTAATCGTTAAAACTCATCCAAACATCCATCATTATAAGAAGTAAAAATATTCTGTGTTTTTGCCTTTTATCATTTAGCTAATGTGTATAATTTTGTTAGTTCAGTTTTATGCGTCTGTGACGGTGAAATTATATACTTATCAATACAAAAGTCGGTGTGTTCCCACATTGGGTAACAATTTTTATGAATCCCTCACACTCCTCCCATCGACAACAATCCCATCATTTCCATATGTATGGTTATATTTTATATGCCACTTTGGCCTGGGGCAAGGCACCGGTTTTTGACCGATTATGAAACCTAAGAAGACAATGCGCCAATGCCGCGCGCATCTCAAATTTGATATTTACGACTGTCCACAGACAGAGACAGAGCGAGAGAGACGCACAGAAAAGCAGGTGTTATTATTGCCATTGAGGCGAAACCAAGCTGCTTAAAGTTAATTAGTCATTTTGTTGTTGTTGTTGTGGCAGTGTTTTTTTCTTTTCGTTTTTGTGTTTTTTGTTTTTGTTATTTTTGTATTCAAAGTCTAATGGGATTTTTATAGAATTATGTAAATCAAGTTGGAGGCTGTGGCTGATAGGTATTTGATATGTCCATAGACTTAAGATAGAAATCCAAATGCCTCCATCCTAATTACCCCAACAGAAAAAAAAACTTAAAATAAGAAAATACACTGATAGAAAACAGATTTAGATTCATCCGGCTCGAAGGACCAGGCTTTTTTCTTGAGTGTAGCTTTCGTTTTTGATTACAAATTGCTAAATAATGTGAGTGGCTTACCTCTTTACTGACAAATCTCTTAAATACTTCCTGGTTAATCCTGCCTATAGCCCAAACCACATGCTTGTGCTCTAATTTTAAGCTACCTTCCTTTTCAGCTGTCACCGCGGGCGCTTCTTCACAATTTCCATGCGTGGTGCATCCTGCCTTTTGCCTGGATTCATCTTCTTCTTCTTTGCTTTTAAATAATTAAAATGCCTTGACGCCCGGGCACAAAAATTATTAAGCGCCTTCCTGCACTTTTTTAATTATTTTTCACTCTTACAAATGAAAACTGGGGAATACTAGAAGCCTAACTACTTACTCCTGCTGTCCAGCTGCCGCTTCAACTGTCATCAGCTGCTTTGCTTACTCACAGCAACATTTGCACTTAATTTTTGCACTCACGCCTTTTGTTTCGGACACATCTTTCCGTTTGCTCTCTCTCTCCATATTATTTTTATGCACTTTTGTTACTATCTCCCACACACACACACACCCGCACACACATTTTGCATTCCCAGTTTTATATAAAAGTTTTCTTTCACGAATTTCTGACTTGACATGGTTTCCTTTTTAGGGGTGGAAGTGCCGCCCCCTCTCATCCGTCTCCCTAGCTTTTTATCTGCTTTTGGGAGCAGCTGCTTTTCACATTAAATTTGCTTTTTAGTTTTTAGTTTGTACTTTTTTAATTAAAAATAAAATAAAGAATCAACAACTCTTTTTTCCTCTCAGGTAACAGCTATAAAATTTGACTCATTAACAGCGGCGTAGTTTACTAGCTAACAGAGCTCTGTTAAGGCTGTCCCAGTTGCTTCTGGGTGATTCATCAGCTGGCTTTCAAGGCGGAAATGTGTTTTCTTCTCTCGGTGCTTGCTTCTTTTTTTTGGTTTTATGTGAAGCACCATAATATTATTATGTGTGTCATATAAACTTGATGCGGGTTTGGTAAGATTTTAAAGCTGACTAAGCTAAAAGATAGAGAGAGTTTTCCTGCTTCTGCTGTGTATTCTGGCAAAGTTTTTTTTTTTTGGTTGTGAAATGTTCGTGATGAAAGATGCTTAATGTTAGGCAAAGAAATTCTATGAAATAAATGTTGCAAATTAAGTAGATGGATTTTAATTAAATTAAAAGATTTTGCTGTTTCGATGCATGGTTGTAGCAACAATGCATTTCAAAGTGTTAAGCACCGCCTATACCGCATCTCAAGGTATTAAAAACCGCATACACTGCTTTTCAACTTCTTGAAATTCGCCAACACTGCATCTCAAGGTACTAAGGTACTTTTGAATTTTGTTAAACTTGCCTATACGACAAATCAAAGCGTCAAGCTCCACATCACATTTACATATCAATATCGTAAATTATTCTTAAACCGCCCCTTAAACTCGTTAACATCGCCGTTATCTTGCTTTTAAATTGTTAATTTGACCTAAACTGCAACTCAAAGTCGATTACACCGCCTTCATATCAATTGAATATCGTAAAGTTAGCTCGCACCTCATTTGAATATCGTAAAATTTGCCAGCAGTGCTGCACAAAATCGTAAACTTAGCTTACATCTCATTTCAATTATCGTAATTTTTACTTAATCCTCAATTAAAACTCGTTAACACCGCCTTTATTTTATTGTAATATCGTAAACTTTGCCAGCACCTTCTTCTCAAAGTCGCTAATATAGTAATAAACACTACATTTCAGTATTCTATTTTGAGTCCACACTTCATTTCAATATCTAAAACACACACCGCCTACAGTTAAATTTGATATCGTAAGCTATGCCATCACTGCATTTACATCTCATAAGCTTCTTCTCACACCTTTTTTAAACATCGTAATAGCTGTATTAACCGCATACGGTCAAACTAGCCGAACACTTCTTACATATCATTTTCTTTTTAAAGTTTTTTTCTGGGAGTGGATTTTATTTGTCTCCACAAAGGAGTTTTTTTTTATTTTATTTTTGTTTTTTGGCTTGATTTAACGTATTATCCAGATTCTTCCGTAGATTTCTTGTTTATATTGAAGGTTGCTAACAAATATATTGGGAGTTTCTTAAGTTTCTTTTTGAGGGTTTTCTTAGTAATCATTTTTTTTTCAGAAAAATAGTTAAAGTTTCTTCAGCTTCTATCGATTTATTAGCACATTTTTTTGATTTCTTTTTAAAAGATTCTTCTGGGTTTGTTTTGTATTTTTTTTTTTTTTTTTTACAAAATTCTTTTGGAAGTGACACCATAGCTTTCTCTGGTTTCTGTTAGAAACCATTTTATTTATATTTTTAACTTCTACATTTTTGTAAAGACTTTTTAGAAGATGTTTGTTTAATTTACCTAATTTTTCGATTATTGTTTTCTGTCTTCGCCACTTTTTTGTAAATCCTTAACTTGTTTTTTGTGCTTATAAAAATATTCTGGTTGCACCACTACTGACTCTTCACTTACTTTGTATGTGATCTTAATTTTTTCAGATTTCATTTGTTTCTCCTGTATTTTCTTTAGCTTCTTAGTCGGCTACAAAGATTTTTTAGAATTTTCTTTAGAGATTTTTCAGAGTTTGTTCAAGTTTCCCAAAATTATTTTTGTTTGATTGTTTATGTGACTTTTTAAACAAAAATTTATACAAAAAAATTTTTTTAGGTACTTACTTAACTTTATCCACATATGATTTCTTCTTTCTGCATTTTCTTTGATTTTTGTTTCATTTGCAAAGATTCTTTCAAATTGTTTAGAGATTCTTTAGAGTTTTTCTTAAGTTGGAGTTCTTTTCTTTTTCCGGTACTTCTTAGGTTATTTTTCCTCCATTTGTTTTTTAAGAATTTATTGTTGGCGACTTCACTAATTCTTCAGGTACTTCGAAATAGTGCTATTACTTATGAGATAAAATTTTTTTCAATGAAGGGTTTTAGCGACCTATTTTGATTTTAGTCAAATTCAATAACCAACGAAATCAACAAAGATTTTATACATATTGGGCAGCTTTGGATACTCAGACAGACTGTTTCAATGGCTTCCCAGCAACATCTCATCAGTAAAGCGCTGATACCAACAAGCCATTTGCAATTACCTATTTTTATAAGCGGTTTATCGGTTTCTTCATATTTTCGGAAAGTGGACTTCAGTATCGCCTTCCACTTTCATTAACTACAAAGTTGTATAATATCTTAAACACCGCATTTCAATATCATAAAACACCCCAGATTTTGATGTCGATTTCCGAAAATATGCCTATACCTTGTTTCGATGTTGAAGCCACGAAAGCATTAAAATATTGTAAAGCAGTGTGTTTTCCAAATCTTAAACATCGCCTACACCTCATTTGAATGCCTAAGAGATGCTTAGACTTCAATATTAAACTTGTAACAGACTTAGACAATGTTTTCCATCAGGCAACAGCAACCAGAACTCTAAGAATTTTCTCCTCGCTAGATGGCGCCAAAACTGTTGTTGACATTTTATGGTCATTTTCAACTTGACTCAAGTATTCTTTTTGTTGTGTGTGTGAATTTGTTGTTCTCGGTTATTTTTTTTTGTCTTACGCTTTTCTTAACATTTCTAATTTGATTTCAAGAGGTTATCGCGCTCTCTTTTCGCCTCGATTTCTATTGTTGTAGGTGCTGCTGCTGCTGCTGGGTATCAAAAAGAACTATGCAAATGACTTTATCGCTGCTCTCTGCTCTCTCCCACAGATTTATAGACGAGCAACAGACAACAACAAAATGGCCGTCGCTTACCTTACCTTACCTTGCCTACCTGTCGTCGCTCACCCCCTCCCCCTTCATTATTTATGTTTGCTCGCATCATCTTCTGTGGATGCTGCCTGCTGCTTCCTCTACTGTGTTGGCATTTCGTTGACCTAAAAAACGTTCAACAGCCGCTAACCAAAAAAACAACAAAACGCTCAAGCCAAACAAAATGCCAGCAGAAGAAGATACCATACAATGTTGTTGTTGTTGTTGTCGCCAGGCAGGCGTTTATTAAGATTCGGTTCTTGTTGTTGTTTGCAGTTGCAGTTGCAGCTTTCTTACCTGTTCCCCAAAGCAACATCAGCAGCAGCAGAAGCAGCTGCTTCAAAGGCATTTAAAAAAGTTGCCTTCCTTATGTATTTTTTTTTGTATTTTTGTACCTTCGTTTCGGCCTTCAATCTCAGCTTCAACGTGCCAATCTAAAGTGTAATTAAGTTTTTTTTTTTTTTTTGCAAAACATCTGCCATTTTTTCAGTCTTTTCTTGCTTTAGTTTTAAATGGTCTCGAGGGTTTTTTGTATATTTTTTTTCTTACTTGGTAAACGCCCTTCCAGGAACTCGCTGTTTTACACCAAATATTTGTCTCTGGCGTTTTTAGATGGCGGCTGAATTGGCCATTTAAAGTGGAAAATAGTTGTAACGAAATTTTTGAAAAGGAGTCGAATTGCTCTTTATGGTTCAGTTGTTAAAAAGGAAACACATTTATTCAAAATCAACTTACTTTCTTTATAGCCTTATAAGCATCTTTTCTCTTCCTTGTTTTCTTAAAGTATTGAATTGGCATTCCAATTTTAAGTGAGAAACTCTAGTTCATCGGAATGACTAAATTGAAATTTTGTAAATTTCTGTTTTGGTCTCAAAAATTGGCTATCAAACCTAACTTGATTTGATAGAATGAGGCATTTATAGTCGTTTTACTTTTCCTCTGCTTTCTGTTTCACACTTTTTTACCTGAAAAAAAAAGTGAAAAAATCATCTGCAGCCTCATGGAATTGTTTTTGTTGATAGGCATTTGGCTAGGCTTTTTTCTCCTCTTGTTTGATTTTTCGTTTTTTATTCGGGTCTTTTGAGTTGAGTTGAGTTGGATTTTAATTTGATTTTGGTTTGGTACATTTTTTTTGCTCCTCTGACTAGCTGACCGGAAATTGAGGTTTTAATTGTGCAAACGAATCTCGGGCAATTGCACTATAAATATTTATAAAGATAATGATAAGATCGAATCAGATGAGCAGCTGCAGCAAAAGTGCAGCTCGTTTTGCTGTTGTGTTGAGTTCTTTGTGGAGTGAACAACATAAAGCAGACAAGTAAGTGCGCTGAAGAGCGCGAGTAAGTCGACTTGTAAATACCGTGTTGCGGTGTCTATTGTCGGATTTTTGAGAAGCAAATAGATATTTAGTTTGACTAACCTCGGTGTTTTTTGTCGGATTCTTATGAAGATTCTTTTTAGAAGTTAATGGAAATATGAAGTGCTAAGTTTCGGAGATTTTTGTAGAATCTTTTCGAAACTTTTTTTTTAAATTAATAGATATTTGAAGTGAAGTGGAGGGGAGAAATAATTGGATATTTGGAATGCCAAACTGCGTTGATTTTGGTCGCATTTATGCTACAGTTTTTTAATACAGTTGAACCTTTGTATAGCAAATCTCAAGGGGACAAAAATAAACTTCGCTATTTAGAAAATTCGTAATATAGAATTGTCTGAATTTTGAACGAAATTGCAGTGTTCTGGAAATAAATTTGCTATAAAGAAGATTTTGTTGTACAGAAGTTTGTAAAAAGAGAAGTTCGACTGCTAAATTTCGGTGCATTTTGTCGGATCTTTATAAGATTTTCTAAAAAGAAACCGATTGTTTTTAAATTTTTTTTAGATTTATTTGAACTCGGGTGAGATTTGATAGATGACTATTACAGATAAGTAAATATGAGGCCAATCGGTCAAAAAAAAATTTGCAAGAACTCGCAAAATATTATAATAAGCTTAGATAATCATGAAGCTCTAATAGTTGGCAAGCAGTTGCTTGCTTCTGGAATAAATACAGAATGCTGTACAGCTCATTCAGCTTTAAAATTGCAGTTAAATCTTAAAACTATTAAACAACCGTCAGGTCACATTGCGAAACACTCCGCAATGGCCAAAGTTTTAGTAGAGTCTAAAAATATCATTTAGGGACGAATGCACAATGGCGCACAAACGCACATTAAAAGATGTGCGCAATAGCTCGAGATGTTTTGGAGGATCAAACACTGCCAGTCATTCCATTATCGACTGCTGTCGATGATATAAGCGCTCACCTCAAATTATTCAATCTGTGGCACTATGTGGAGAAACTTCAGCTGATAGCAAACATGAGAGTTGCATTGCTTAACGATCTTTTTGCTCAAAATTTCTCCTCGCAATTGCTGACTATCGGTAATGGTCGTGTTCCTGTCGACGAATCGAGCGGATGAATTTTATTTCCTCCAATTTTTTGCCATTTCGTCTCATCAATAAGACGAGCTTGTCAACGAAACATTCCCCAACTTCGTTGATAACCACAAAAATAATGAATTGTGGTTGAGTGAGCGAGCATTTTTGGATGAACTAAACTTTGTAATTCAGAATCAAATCGCTTGTGTTACAAACGAACTCGAAGCCATCAACTATCCAACTGACTTGTTAAACTTCTTTGGTTGTGCCTGGCTTACCAACGCGCCATTTAAAAATTAAAAAAAGATAAAAAAATTTTTTTTTTTATTGAATGGCCATACTTACGTGATTTTTGTCGGATAAGTTTTAAGTAACTTTAAAATCGCTCCCATTTCATACCGCCTTATCTTACTTTTGTCATCTGTGGCGCAAAATGCAAAGTAGTAACCCAACCCAACCCAAGTGGACAACTGTGTGCGTTTCTTCTCCCCTTTTGTTGGCATTTTCACATGAGCAGCCGCTTCAGGTGGTTGGTTTTTCCTTCTGCTTTGCTTCTGGTGTGAAATATTTTTGCTGCTTCTTCGAAATTTGTATTTTTTTTCTTATTGTCTTTTGTTCTGTACTTTTTTTTTTTTTCCCCCTTCTCCCTTGATGTGTGATGTGCATATTCATATTTCTCTGGTCTCTCTCATGTAAATGTTATTATTGCCTTCCCGCTGCATCTACTATTACATGGTTCTGTTCTGTTTTGTATTTTTTTTTTTTTTGTGAAATCTGAGCTTCCTGTTCAATGTCATTGCATTCTCTGTCTCTGCCCACCACACACATTAGCCACTTAGCAGTTTGTAGAGTTTATGTAATTTAATGAAATTTTATACTCACACTTTGTGGTTGTTTTTTCATTTATTTAGTGGCTAATCTTTAGATGGAATGCCAATTAAGAAGCTTATAAATGAAAAGAAAAACCATCAAGAATAGTGCTGTTGGAAGCGAGTACAAAAGTTTTAGATCGAATGAACACTTAAGATACTGTTATATTAAAAACCCAGTATCGAAGCGAAAACTTCGAAAGAAAACTGCTTTTATGCGGTTTATTATTTATATTATAGAATTCTTTTAAACTGAAATCATTTACCAATACACAGTACAATACAATAAAAGAAAGAAAATTTGTGTCGAAAGCGACATTTTAGCATTCATTGGCTCTTGATATTAAAGCTATGTACTCAGACAAACTAAATCTAGACCTAGCTAAAAATGCAACTTTTTACGCTGGAGTCCCAGCTAAGGGTACAGTGTGACTGCTCAACGCCAAAATAGTAAAAATACCACCAAATGTCAAACGGTCTTACTGTAAAAAAGTGCAAATGCAGGAGAATTTGGATGATAATTGGAGGGCAGAAGTCATGGGCAACCCCTTAGTTGCGTTTAGTTTGTTGAATTCATTCATCAAGGGTAACTTGCTAAATAATTGCAAACCATTTTTTATGCTTCTACCTAGCGAAACCTAGTAGCTAAAGCTATCAGCTTTTAGCCAGTCAAGGTTGCGGCGCCACGCGTTTTTAGCTAAGACATTTTGCTTGTCTGAGAACGGCTCAAGCTAAGAGGCCAGCTAAAAGTTTTAGCAAGCGTTTAGCTACCGTTTTTTTATATGAACTCGACCCCAGCTAATAGCCTATTTCCACAACAGCAAATATGTACATATTTTCACATTTTATCACATATCAAAAAATATGTAACATTTTTTCCATAGTAAAAAAATAGGCGAAAGTTAACTTCGGCTCGGCCGAAGTTTTGTATACCTTGCAGCTTCCATTGAAAACAAAAAAGTTTTTCTAACTAAGACTAGTTTTTTGACCTTACTTTTCTATGGGATCTATACTATAGATGTTCAACGGTGAAATCATGGAAAAGCATAATACACTGTTAATTACGAAATTTTAAGGCGAACCCATTTAAAACAAGAAAGTTTTTCTTACTAGAACTTCTTTTCAGACCGATCATTCATACTGCAGCTATATGCTATAGTCATTCGATTTTGATAAAACTTTGTTGAATTGTGTAAAAGTATATAAAATAAGTGTATGCCAATGATAAGGATGTTTTCATTAAAAACAAAAAAGTTTTTCTCACTAGAACTAGTTTTTCGACCGATCGTTCCTATGGGAGCGTTATGCTATAGTCATCCGATTTCGACCAAACTTAGTGAAATCATGGGAAAGAAAATTAGTAAACTAAAAATGCAAGATAAGGACGTTTTCTAAATATTTTTGCGACGTGCGTTAGTTGATTAGAAACAAAAAGAAGTTTTTTGAGGCGTTTCCATTAAAAACAAAAAGTTTTTCTCACTAAGACTAGTTTTTCGACCGATCCGTTCCTATGACAGCTATATGCTATAGTCATCCGATCCGGCCGGTTCCGACAAATGTGCAGCGTATTTGTACCAAAAGACTTCGTGCAAAGTTTGGTGAGGATAGCTTTCAAACTGACGGAGGAGATAGCATAGAAACAGACAGACGGACAGACGGACAAGGCTAAATGAACTCAGCTCGTCATGCTGATCAAGAATATATATACTTAATGTGGTCGGAGATGCTTCCTTCAATGCGTTACAAACATCCGCACAATTTTATAATACCCTCTGCAAGGGTATAAAAAGTTACCAAGAAGCAGAAACATTTTCGTCACATAGCACGCATCTGCTAAATATTGTCAAAATTTAGCCTCCGTACAGGTATTACTACATTGCTCGATTTTGGGTTTCTTTCCTGCCGGACACCGTTCATGGAACCTTCAAAATTGTACATTTTCGAACTCGTGGTGATAATGGTCCACTGTTTAAGTTTTATTCATATCAATTTAAATGAAGTTATTACAAACTAAGAGAGTATACTTTGACACTGCAATATGTCTTCAATTAGCGAGAAGTTTGCCCACCAATCTCCCATAGAACAAACTTTAAAGTACGGCTTGGTCCTTCGAGCCGGATATTTTAGAAACAATGTTTTGTAGAAGGGAAGAAAATTCCAAAATCAAAATGTTTGGGCTTAGTTATCAACACTTGTTAAAGGGTTGTTAAAAGCTCTAGAGATTGGAGTTTCGTAAATCCGTACATACACTTTGGTACACTTTGTTGAAAAGCTCTGCTTGAGGTAGCCTGAGTACTTCCCACTTAAACATCATCAAATTTGTTCAGAAAATAAACCGAACCGAACCGTTTTCGTTTGCGATTTACGGATCCACATGCGTGAAGCTGTGTTCGTAACTTTGCTGTGACTGAAAACCCAACTAGTAATAGGCCATTTACAGCAGTCCTAGTGTAAATGTTGTATAAAATTTAAAAGAAACTGAAAACAGATCCACTACTTTTGCTTATAACTAAGTAAAGGAGCTTGCCAGATGCATAGTTTTATAATAATTTTTCGATTTATTGGTACTTGATTATGTTCAGTATATTTTGTGTTCACAACCTAAGGTATCCATTTGCTTATAGAAAAGTACTTTTAAGACTCATATAATTTGAACATAATGAAATTGTGAAGGTTGTATAAAAGCACAACCGCCACAACCATATCGAAAGCTGGGTGTAAAATGAAAACTAAAATTGTTATAAATTCAATGAAAACTAAGTTTTGTTGTGTAAATTTTCTTGTATAACATTGCAACTACTAATTGGTCTCCCATCTCCCATCCCTTGGACCACGCCTCGCCGCACCTCGACTACTTTCAATTTCGTTTTCAAAGCATCTTTCATTTAAGTTTTCATCATCATGTGAGTGTGTGGTTACCACATAATAGGCAAAAAGCGTGTAAACTTCATGCACAATGAGCAAAACTTGGACAGACAAAAGGCCATTGCCATTTGGAGGTGTTGTTGGTCAGACTTTTCCCCCCTTCTACTGCACACACAAAATCATAATATTGTTTAGTATTTGGTTGGGGGAAAGTTATGCAATTTGTTAAACATTGCAACGATTATAGGATTACATACGAAATTAAAGGAACCACAATAGATTCCTACGAGTTGTCCTCGCTCTTTTGTGTGGTGCTATTTTAATTTATGCAAATTTAGCATATTCGTTTTTCGGGTTTTATCTTATGCATCATTTACAAATTGTTTTCGCCTGGGAAAATGTGGCGCATAATTGTTGGCTTTAAATGTAAATGAATTTCAATTAAAATTAAGCACGAACAGACACACACACACCACAAATACACATCAGATATGCAAAAAGCAAACTCAAGACAAGACGTATGTTAATTTTGGAAGAAGAAACTTGTCTCAATTTTATTTCAATTTATTTATGGTTTGGGGAAAAAGTTCTCAGGCTTTGGGAGTTCACACATAATTTTAAAGTAATCAATTGGTTAAGTTTAAGTTTATAAATGAATTAAACAAAAGAGAAACTAAAGCAATTAAATATACAGCAGCTTATCCATCATTTATGTCATTTCTGCACCCATTCTCATTACATAAAACTTGCTCATTTAGCCATTAAAATGGTCACATCCTCTCACATCCTTTGCTGTGTGTAGAAAAACAACAAGGCATTAGATGACCGACCCTTCTTCCTTTTAGCCAGGTGAGAATGTGTGAACAGGTAGAGAGAGAGAGAGAGAGAGAGAGACAGTTGAAACAGGTTCCCCTTTGCATTCTTGCATAAACTTGACTTAATTAGCTGTGCAACTAACTTGGCTATTTAAACAGGTGCAAAAGGGAATACATTTGAGCAAGAAGAGGCAGCCAAGGGAACAGGAACTTGCCAATTGGCTTTCCATGTGCTTGTGGGCTTTTAGCAAAGTGCAAATTGTGCCATAAAACTTTAAACAACAAATAAAATTTAGGAATTTAAGAACTGTACACAAAATTACTTAACACATTTTTTCATCATAGTGTAATAACATTTCACCCAATTACCCCTGACATAAAGGTCACAAATTTAATTGTGCATGCAAAAATTTTTGCACACTTTCTTGCACAAACTCAATTTGGTGTAAAATTTATCCCCATTTTTTTTTAGTTTTTTTGTAGCTGAAACAGGTGTTGCTGTTGTTGCTTTTGGATTGTGTAATAAAAGATGCATAAATTTCTGCCAACTTAAACAGAAAACCACAAGCGAAATATAAACAAACAAATGTAATGAAGGTAAAGCCCACAACAACAACTACAACACGTGCTTAACAACTAGAAAATAAATGCTAAATTCGCATTGATCGTGCAGCCACGTGCCAAAATGCATTGCATACTTTCTGGGGCGGCAACATGTTGCCAAAAAAGAAAGAAAGTTACCATCATCAACAAAGTAATCATACATCCAGCAGGTTCAAAGTTTGCCCAGCTGCCTCTCCTTTTTCTTTCTCTTTTCCGAAACTTGTGTGTGCAGTTTTCTGTGCAAAATTTTATTATTAAAATGCAAAATTGCAAGCGGCAGGAGGAGGAGGAGAAGGAGGCGGCAATGGACTGATGCGTGACAAGCAAAAGAACAAGAAACAGGCACTTCAGGCTGCCGCTGCTGCTGCTGATGCTATTGCTCTCCTTTCTTTGTTGATTCAATTTAAGTTTGCTTACAAAATTGATTTTGTCCTAAGCATAACTTACACACACAACTTTTATGCTTATACACACATATATGTGGAATGAGTTTAGTGGCCAATCAATTGCTTACCTGTCAGGATAAAGTAATTGTAGAAAAAAATTAAGCAAAAAAAGAATGCATAATATCCTTAAGCAAAGTAGGCATGCCATCCGAATCGATCCCAACTGTTCCGAATTCTTTATTCCTGCTAATATATTTAGGAAATATGAAGATAGTAAAGTCGTCTACTGATATCATTTTGATCATTGGTTGTTTATGTGATAGCATCTAATCTTGGTTCTTAGTTGGCTAAAAAGAGGTTTAAAGGTTTTTGTATAATTTGTATGGGTACACCCAAAAAAAGTAGTCATCAAAATGACACTATATAGTCATCAAATTGAAACTATTGAGTATCAAATTCTCTTTAATACTCCAAGTATCAAGTTGATATTTTCGAAATTTTCGAAAGTATTAAAATGATATTTCGAAAACATAAAATTGACACTAACTAGTATCAGGCTGACACTATTTTGTATTAAATTTTTTAGTATCAATTTGATACTAACTATTATCATTTTTATATTTTGACTGTCCAACTTTTGGTATCATTTTGATACTATTTTTTCTCAATTTAATATTTTGTCTCAATTTAATATTTTGTCTTATCAAGTTTGAAGTACCAATTCAGTTATCAGCAAACTGCCATTAAAACTTAAACTTAAACATTAAAAACTGATTTATTTTATTCTGTACTTTAAGTTGCTAAAGCTTTAAGTTGCTAAAAGTGTCTATTTTGACCCTTTTAGGAGCGTTTTTCGGGGAATCTATTCTATTGTTTGGACTCTTTTTCATACCATCGGAAAGTACCACTTCTTAGCTTTAAAATGAACTATCCCAAACAATTCTGCGATTTTTTTTCAATGGAGATATACCTCTTTTAGCACTTGTGAAAGTATCCCAAAATATCCTATTTATTGCTGGTGCCCCAAAGTATGCAATTGGTGGTAGAGACTCTACTATATTTTCGGGTCCTAAAAACAGAATCGCAGAATTGGATAGTTCATAGTTCATTTCAAAACTAAGGAGTGGTACTTTCCGATGGTATCAAAGAGAGTCCAAACAATAGAACGGATTCCCAAAAAAACGCTCATAAAAAGGGTCAAAATAGGCACTTTTAGCAACTTAAAGCTCAAATTATTAAAAATCTCGACGTGATGGACAATTTCTGAAAACGCAGTCTTGCTTAGCAGACGAAATCATCTAGAATCAGTACCACCCATTCAAGATACTGGACCTTGTTGCCTAGTGTTATTAGAGACTGAGTATTTGATACTTAGTACTCGATTCTACAAATTCGGGTCTAAGTGGTGGTAGTGCTCCACCTCGCCTGCCATTGCGTCATCTCTCGTTCTCTCTCGTCGGTGTTCATCTGCCTCTCTGCTTTCCACCGCAGTATTCAGTTTTCTGTGTGTTTGAGTTTGTTATTGTCTTTGATTTTGTCTTTGATTTTGTCTCTGTTTTTGTCTTTGTTATTGTCTCTGCGTATGTCTTTGTCTTTGTTTTTGTGTTTGTTTTTATGTTTGCTTTTGTGTTTGATTGTGTGTTTCTTATTGTGTTTGTCATTGGGCGTAGTCAGCAGATAAATCCGATTTACGATTACTGATTTACAACTTGCAATTTCTGATGATTCTCTGTTGAATGACACTGAATGCTTAGTTTAGGTTATTCGCTGGCTTGTTACTTATTATTTTTCATGCTCCAGTTATTCAATTTTGGCGTTAGCAATTGTCAGTCGATAACTGTCCCAAATGTTCCAAATTTCAGTGCATTTGTTCTAAATCGGCATTCTATCGTACATCGGTTATCTGCGAATCGCCCATTGTTTATGATTTTTTTTGTGTGTTTTTGCCTTTGTTTTTGTCTTTATTGTCTTTGTTTTAGTGATTGTTTTTGTCTTTGTGTTTGTGTTTGGTTTTGTCTATGTTATTGTCTTTGTTTTTGTTCTTGTCTTTGTTTTTGTCTTTGTTTTTGTTTTGTTTTGTGTTTTGTTTTTGTGTTTGTTTTGTGTATGTTCTTGTATTTGTTTTTGTCTATGTTTTTGTGTTTGTTTTTGTCTTTGTTATTGACTTTGTTTTAGTTTATGTCTCTGAGTTTTTTTTTTCTTTCTTTGTTTTTGTGTATCTTTTTGTGTTTGCTTTTCTGTGTTTGTGTGTGTTGAGTGTGCGGGTGGGTGTGGCTGGCCAGCCAACTGATATTGCAAAAAATATAACGCAAAATACATGCGATTTTAAGTTAGTAAACAAAAAAATTTGAATCAATAGAAATAAAAAGTACTGAAAATAATCAAATTGGGATTAGCTGGTCATTGCTGAAAATTTTGGTGGAAATTTAGACAAAATTTTACCGAAATTAGTTTTTAACTATTTAATTTTGTACATTGCTCTTTCTATAAAGTCTTTTTCCATTTAATTGAAATTCAAAATGTTTGCCAAAATAAAGTCAGAGTTTAAATTTAGTGTTCTTCATCCTTTGCCAGTTTTAAAGCATTAACTAAACCCCATTTTAGTTGCATCACTTTAAGCTTCAAACTAACTCAAAACTAACAACTTTGAAATATGAAATTTTTTCATATTGCGTATACGCAACGTTGACTTGCTTTGTTTTACAAATCTCATCCTACCTCCCACACTCACTCTATCTCTCTCTTTCCTTCTGCTACTCGACGTCAATGTTGGCTGCTTTTGCATAGTTTTCAGCGTTTTTATGATGATTTTTAGTATTATTGCATTGCAATTTTAAATGGCAAACATTTTGTTGCTGTCAAGTTTTTCCCTGATATTTTTTGCACTCTCTTTTGGTTGCTGACTTTTATTATATGTATATTTTAATGCAAAATGGGAAAAATTACTTTCATTTTCCTCGGAATTGGTTTTACAAGAGAGCAAGAAGCAAAAGTTGAGGGAAAAACAAGCAGCAGCAGAAACAGCGCGCAAAACTTTTTGTTGAGTGAAAAATGCAACAGAGTCCTCACCTCCCTTGCCCCATCCTCTGTTGCATTACAACTCCTCTCAGCTGGGACGTTGTTGATCCTCTTGTGCAATATATGTAACGCAAAAGTTTTTAATTTAGCGCCAACTTAGCGCAAAGCAACTGGAAGAAAAATGAAGGCCCGAGCCGGGGGCTGCTGCTGCTGCTGAAATATGCTTTAAAAAATAATCAACTCTGGCTGAGATTGTGCCGGGCGAGCGGTCGGTTGAGCGGTTAGCTCTCCAGGCGCGCCAATTATGATGACTTTCCAGCCGCATTTTGTTGCATTTCATGCGTAAAACTTGCCAAAGAAATGGACAATCCCACACCAACATTAATACGAACAACAACTAAAGCTTAAGCCAACATCAGCTGACAGACTACGCACAGAGGGTAGGCAAGAGCTTAGCCCCAACACATGATGATGATGAAGATGATGATGATGCCGGAGAGTATGAAATGCCAGCTTAGCACGCACCGAAGCAAGGTGAAGCCCGTTGCATGGACAACGAGTTAAGACTTTGGTTTTGGTAAAGAGTTGAGTGGACCTTGAAAAAGCTATACAGACAACCAGCTCTTGATCCAAAATGAATCAAAAGTGAATAATTATTCTTTCTTAAATGGAAACTTATTGCATTTTTCTCTAACTTCAATTCTTTTTTAAGGCGAAAAGAATTTTTTAAGCTTTTAGATGAGGTATCAGATAACGAAGTGCTTGAATCCAACTCAAAATCTTGATAGATTGCTGAATGACAGTGCTGAGAGTTACTGAGATCAATTAAACTTTTTAGAGATACAATTTAAATTCTATTTGGTTTACTTCTGAATCTTAAAAAACTTTATACTTTTACCTTAAGTTACGAGTGACGGTAAACTTTTATTCTCTTGTCTAGATGTTTCTTATCTATTAAGAAACATTTTAGGGTTCTCACTTATCTTTTCCACTTTCTGCAGAGTTTTTTTTATCCTTTGTCATCCTCTGGCTAGCTATTTCGTAGTTTTCCCTAACTTTTTCTATTGGCATTAAACTCATCCAAGTCTAAAAGAATTTAACTAAAGCGTGACGCTTGTTTTCTTCATATTATCAAGGTATTTTCTTTTGAAAAATATTTATTTCTAGAGTGTTAAACTTATAAGACTTTCTCATATGATTTTACTGATTTTATTTAACTAAAGTTACGCGTGACGGTATTAATTTCCTATTGAGTTCGGCATTTTAATGTACAAAATTTGTGCTTGGCTCACTCCTAAATCTAAGGGAGTTTTATAGTTTACTTTAAGTGCAATTTTTAATTCTTTTTGTTGGTTACATCATAGTAACGCCACTTTCAGTCGAATTTTTCCCATTGGCTTTAGTTTAACCTCAATCCAAATTACTTAAATTACGCGTGACGCTATATATCTATCTAATTGGCAAGCTATTTTCCATTAGAAAAATATTTATTCAACCATAGTGCTTGTGTCACCTTTTGAAATGGTTCTAGTGTATTCTTTTACCAAAAGTTACGCGTGACGCTACTATTTTTCCACTCAATAAAACATTTTCAAAACTGTTTTTTCCTCTATGTTAATGTTTTATTGCACTATTTAGCTACACTGAAACATTTTGCTTTAATTTACGCGTGACGCTTAGTTCGTTATGCTTACCACGAGTATCACGAAACTTTTTTTTCCTGCGAAAAATATTTTATACAAATATGTAAATGCTTGTAACACCTTTTGAGATGTTTGTAGTGAATTCGCTTGCCAAAAGTTACGCGTGACGCTGCTTTTTTTGCACAAAGCTTAACATTTTGAATTCGAAATAAGTTTAATTCTGCATTGCTAATGTTCTTCAACACTATTTCATCAAAATTTACGCGTGACGCCTTATATTTTAAGATAATCTGAAGTCACGCGTTACTTTTTTTCCCTGCGAAAAATATTTTTTTCATATATGTAAATGCTTGTAAGACCTTTTCTGATGATTGTAGTAAATTTGTTAAGCAAAAGTTACACGTGACGGTTATTAGTTACCCTTACCTCGAGTCTCAGGTAGCTTTTTTGTTGAGAAAAGTATTCTATTTAACATGTTAATGCTAGTTTCACCTTTTCAGTTGATTGTAGTGCATTCGATCATCTAATGTTACGCGTGACGCTATTTATTTTTCGACTCAACTAGAAATTCTCCGTTCAAAATGTGTATTTTTTCCATATGGTTAATAAAGACACCTTTTTAGATGATTATAGCGCATTTGCTGAGCAAAAGTTACGCGTGACGCTAATTTGTTACCCTTAACACGAGTCACACTTAGCTTTCTTTGCTGAGAAAAATATTTTTTTTAGTATGTAAATGCTTGTAGCACCTTTTCAGATGATTGTAGTAAATTCGTTCATCTAAAGTTACGCGTGACGCTATTCATTTTTCGTCACACCTAGAAATTCTCAGTTCAAAATGTGTATTTTTCCCATATGGTGAATGAAGACATCTTTTCAGATGGTTTTAGTAAATTTGCTTAGCAAAAGTTACGCGTGACGCCTATTTTTTTACCTTTTCTACAAGTCACACTTAGCTTATTTGATGCGAAAAATATTCTTTTTAATATGAACACCTTTTCAGATGACTGTTAATCTAAAGTTACGCGTGACGCCACTTAATTTTCGACTCACTTGGAAATTTTCAGTAGAAAATGTGTTTTTTTTTCCATATGGTTAATGAAGACAACATTTTCAGATGATTGTAGTGAATTTGCTTAGCAAAAGTTACGCGTGACGCTAATTAATTACCTTACCACTAGTCACGCTTAGCAATTTTTGCTGCCAAAAATATTGTTTTTAATATGTAAATGCTTGTTTCACCTTTTCAGTTGATTGAAGTGCATTCATACATTTAAAGTTATGCGTGACGCTATTTATTTTTCGACTCTGCTAGAAATTTTCAGTTCCACATGTGTATTTTTCCCCATATGGTTATTGAAAACACAATTTCAAATGATTGTAGTGAATTTGCTTAGCAAAAGTTACGCGTGACCCGCGTGACGCTAATTTCTTACCCTTACCACGAGTAACGCTTAGCTTGATCTGCTAAAAAAATATTATTTTGAATATGTCAAAGCTTGTTACACCTTCTAAGTTGATTGCAGTGCATTAGTTCATCTAAAGTTACGCGTGACGATATATATTTTTCGACTCAGCTAGTAATTTTTAGTTGAAAGTCCTTCGTTTAATCCTATATTGTTAATGAATATATTGTTTTAAGATACTTTAAGTACCGCGTGACGCGTGATGATCAAATTACATTACAAATATTTGTTCCTCAAGCGTGACTTTCACTTAAATGCTTTGCAAAATCACTCTTGCATTTAGTGGAACAGAAGTCCTTCCTACCTAAAAAAGAAAACTTTTCATTGTCCACTCAAAAAAAGTAAACTGCTAGAGCCCGGTTTCAGTGCTCTGGACCAACTTGGTTTAGTTTTGGGTCAAATGCAACTTTTTATATTGTAATGTTGTTGCTTTTGCGGTTGTTGTTCTTTAACCCTTGTCAAATCCCTGCCCTACGCCCAAAAAAAAAAAAAAAAAAACATTATGTGGGTCACTTGACGCACAACTACATCCAGTGGAAAAAACACAGTTGGAAAATTTATTGTCGCAAAAGCTGCCAAAAGCGACAACAACAAAAATGTTGTCATGCAGTTGCTCCACTTTTCTCTCTCTCTTTCTCCATCTCGCTCATTCTATGTGTCTATGTCTGCTTTATTGAGTGTCACCGAACAGCGGGAGGTATTGGGTGTTGTTTTTCCTCTTCGCTTCTCTTCCTTTTTTTTGGTGTCGAGTTCTAATTTTCGTGCTTGTATTTTGTTTTAATTTATTGAAGCACTTTTCTAAAAGCGCGCAAAGAGGCTATATAGATAATATTAATAGCAGTCTGGTGCTGGCCAAGTGGTCAGCCGTAGGGATAAAGGTAACTGAGATAGACCCAAAAATACATTTGCGTGAAAGATGTCACGCCATAAACTAAGTTTATTGAACCATTAGCGATAAGCAGTCAGCTAACGCATGCTGACCCCCAGAGAAAGTCAATGGGCAGAGATGGCGGGCGAAAAACTTGACAAATGGTTGTCAAAGGAGTTGTTAAATGTTTGAAAATAGAGATAGGAATTTGATACTGAACCAGTTAAAGCAGTGAAAAAGCTAACAAATCACTTAAGTAGGCTTTTGGAAGAGCACTAGCACTTGGGTTTTTTTTTTACGTTCGTTATTCCTTTGTCACTTGGTGTGTGTGTGTGTGTGTGGATGAAGGCTTTACTAGGTGAAAATTGATTTATGAATGGGGTGGGCTGGGCAATGTGTCTTAGCTGTATGTTCTCTGACGTGGAAGCAGCTAGGTCGGCAGCGGTCGAGGAAAAAACATGCCAAATGGAGCTGCTTGTAAGTCTATTTGGCTGTTTTCTGCAAGTGCAGTTGATGGTGGCAACTTTTCTGCTCAGATTGCCGACCTCTGAGTTTTCGTTAAATCTGAAAGTTTTGTGATACGAAGAAGCTTGGTAAATCTCTGCTCTTTTTTAGCAATTGCTTATGAATATTTTCCAGTTGCCATTGGCAACATCTCTGTTCACATTGCCGACCTCTGATTTGTAGTAAAATCTGAAAATTCTGAAATCCTATCAAAGAAATCCAAACAAAACAGAGAAGCTTAGAAAATCTGTCTGCCTATTTTTGCATATTTTCTCAGTTTCCAGTGGCAACTTCTCTGCTCACACAGCCGACCGCAGATTTATAGTAAAATCTGAAAATTCTCATCAAAGACATCCGAATCAAAAAGGAGAAGCTTAGAAAATCTGTCTGCCTATTTTTGCATATTTTCTCAGTTGCCAGTGGCAACTTCTCTGCTCACATTGCCGACCCCCTAATTTATAGTAAAATCTAAAAATTCTCAAAAAATTCTAGAAAATTGGAAAAGCTTTTCAACGCTCTCTGCCCATATTTTTCTCAGGAAATTCTGAGAAATTCAATCTCCAACAGCAATTTCTTTAATTTATATTCCCGATTGAGTCAGCTACGTGTTTCCTTATCGAGCCACACCCATTCTTGATGACATATTCCAACTCCTGCAGGCAGCTGCTACATATCTTGTTATGCAATATGAAAATCGAGAGGCTGGTTACCTACCGCACTTCCTCTGCTCGCACAGCTCTCCATTCCATTCTTTGTCTCCATGGACTGACTCTGTGCCATGGAAAATGCAATTGTTTGCCAGGTGAACGGCAAACCAACCAAGTTGTATGAGTAACAAGCGTATAATTTCAAGCTAGTTGCAAAGGGGGCCCCCAACTCACTCACACACACACACACACACACGTTGAGTTTGCTTTGTAACCGTCAGACCAACTGCCAACTGCCAAGTGCCAGACTCAACTTGAGAGCCGCGAAAATTTATGAAAATGTTAACAAAACATGCGGGCAAACGGAGAGTGGCGGGGACAGCTAGCAAAAATTAAATTCGCGCCACAAACACGTCAAAAAAAGTAGGAGGGAAAAAAAAAACTTTACACTAAGCTCTGGCTGAAAAACCACCACAAAACAAATGAATGGACAACATAGTTTATAAAGCAGCAGTGTAAAAAAGCAGTGGGGAGACTACACGGACACACACATTTTCAGTGTCATTTCTTATAAAAGCAAGAGGAACAGCTGTTGAACCATCCAAAGCTGCTAAGTCCCTGTCTCGACCCAAATCAACAAAAGAGTAGAACGACTCAATCTCTTTGTATTTTTCATATTTTTATTTATACCTTCTTCCCATAGCATACTTTGCGGCTGGGCCTTACCACATGAAATATGATAATTCATTATACGAGCAACAGCCAAAGAAAGAAAAAGACACTCACTCAATTGTATCTTATGCAAATTGCCAGTGATTTTTCCTTTTTCCGGTTTCCTGTGTGCTTAGAATGATGCGGCTCCTTTTGTGACCGCCAAAGCATAAAGAAGGGAAACGCTTGAAACAGGAAGGCAGGCTGTAACATATATGCAAAAGAGTAAGAACAGAACGTAAAAAAAAAAACAAACATTCTTCTGTTGATTTTGCGTTTTTCACAATGTAAGAAAAACATGCGAAAAGTAATGCAAATTTTAATTGAAAAAAAAAAGAAAAAGAATCTTCACCCAAATTATGCGTAGCCTTAAAAACAAGAAACATAAATACAAAAATGTTGATAATTTTATTTGCTTAGTATATCTAATGATTTATACACACACACACACACATGCCTAAACAGATGTGCCAGGTCATAGAAATTGTACACCAAGGGCATATTAAATGTCTTGAAATGTTTGTAAGGGAACATTTTTAACTCTGTGGTGGGGAAATGTCTTGAAATTAAGGCTGCACTTGAATTAAGATGTTGTAATAAAGAAGGATTTAGCATAGATTGCAATAATTGCTTTGTGGTTTGATAGTGTGCGGAAGGCTTCAAATTTAGAACAGGGACACAAGCCGAGCCGTATTTCAGTTCAGGTTCCGGTTAGGATTTTCTTTGGAGTTTCCAGAAATATGGGTTCCCATATGCCTGTATTTAAAAATTCTGTCTCGGTTCTGGTTCTGGGTTTTATTATGTTCTTTTTGGTGTATGGTTTCTGACTTGTTTTTGGTTTGATTACCTGATTAACAGCCATGCTCCCATATTCACTTTCGCCTAGCCCTACAATCTCTCTATATTAAATCTTCTTTGGGAACATTCAAACCAGAGACCTGCAACAAGTTTCTAATGTTCGATCACACTCGTACGTTTACTTAGCTTAATTTTGCTCGTCGCCTTCGTTCGACACACTCGAAATGATCGAAAGCACTTTGAGTCAGAACGAGCAAGCTCTTTGCTTCGCACGAGTAATAACATGAACAAGCTTTTCATAACATGAGTCATAAAAAGCCTTTTGCCAGCAATGGCCAAGCCTTTTCGACACTCTACTCGTGCTTACTCGCACTCGCAACAGAATTTACTCGCACTTACTCTGCTGGTTGACGGCGAGCTTCTACAAGCCTCATTTTTATTGAGTTTTAAAAACTTCAAACAACAACATGCCACAAGAAGAATAGAGAAAGCGAATGCAAATTACAAATGTAAAAATAGGCCATCATGTTATCTCTTTTGCTCCCACAATTTGTTGTCTTTTGAGTGCGTGTGACGATTGTAAACAAGCGTTGATGGTAACAGCTAGCAGCAGATCTTTGACTTCGGCAACAACTACTCGCGGTGACTCGCGGCCGAAGCTACGAGTAATCGCGAGTATTTGTACTGAGCGGGCTTTACTCATGACGGCTCGCAGCGGAACTTAGATTTTAGCAACAAGGTCCTTGCGACGACTCGCGGCCGAAGCTCCGAGTCAACGTATACACAAGTACGGGCAACACTCGAATTTGACAAGCGTTGTACTCTAAGCGATTGTACTCGTGGCGGCTCGTTGCAGTTCTCTGATACAAACATACAAAATCTACATCAGCAAAGCGCTCAGTTTACTTACACTTGTCGCTCTTTGGCTCATGAACCAGTAACTTATAGTTTTATGCTGGTATTTTTTGTATCAAAAGCTCTTTTTATAAGTTTTCACATGAAAAATTAAGATATAATTATTTTGCAGTTTTGAAAACTAGATTTTAATTGCTGGATTAAACCAGCAAAAGATTTTCATCATAATTTTAAGTTGACTAACTGAATTTGCTTGTCTTATGCTTAATTTACTATTACTATTTCTTTGTGCTTAACAATATTATTAACTTCAACTTTTCTTCTTTACTTACAGGTAAGCTTTCGTCGACTGAAATATTCGAAAATGAGTGCGCAGGTATTCCAATTGTTTTACAAAATTACTCTTACTCATAAGAAGCAAGGCAAAACTTGACCACTCCTGGTCACAGAGAAGATGACACCAGCTGCAATAGCTGCAACTTTTTATAATTAGTCAATCTTCTTCATAAGTATGATCCTGTTCTTCGTGAACATCTTGTTCGAATGAATTTGAGTAACAAACTTTCGATTACATATGCAAAACGAGTATTTGGTGTGTTTTAATTAATTTTTAGTACGATCAGAACTTTTGAAATTTTTTGCTATGGAATATTTTGCTATCGACTGGTTGAAAGGTTCAAGATACGCGGTGAAGCTCTGCTGCTAAGTCCGTAACTGTAACACAATATTATCCGAAGAGTTATCGAACAATTTTCAGAGATGGAAAATAACTTAAGCACTAGAACAGACGCTTTCATTTTCCTTCCTTTGATTCTAATGTTTACGGCAGCCTGTGCTATATGAAGAACTAGAAAGAAAGTCGGTCAATCCCAAAAAAATAAAACAAATAAAAAAAAACAAAAATAAAACCAAAAAAAAACAAAACCCCAAAAACCCCCCCAACCCAAACAACAAAAAAAAAAAACAAAAACAAAAAAAAAAAAAAAAAAAAAAAAAAAAATTTAAAAAAAAATTATTAATAATAAAAAATAAGTTAAAAAAAAATTTTTTATAAAAAAAAAAAAAAAATAAAAAAATAAAAAATGGTTTTAAAAAAATTAATAAAATATCAATATTTATTTCACCTTTTTGGTTTTACTTTCTTGCAGGTTCGATTGTTGAGGACGGATTATGGTGATGGCCTATTAGACCCAACTAGATAGAATTGAAACTCTTCCGAGTAATCTACTCGATTGATTCTCTTTCTCCTTTAAAATTCACTTATTTCAACTTATTAACCTTTGTTATTGTGAGTTTTGCGTACTGAGTATCAAGAACAGTGTGTAGCAAGTTTCGAGTACTGAGTTTTGAGTAATGGGTATCGAGTAGTTGGTGTCCAATACTGAGTATCGAGGACTGAGTATCGAGTATTAAGTATCGAGTACTGAGTTTTGTCTACTGAGTATCGAGTACTTAGTATCCAGTACTGAGTATTGAGTACTTTGTATCAAGAATCGAGTCCTGAGTATCGAGCTCTGAGTATCAAGTTTTGAGAATACTTTACTGGGTTTCGAGAGCTTAGTATCAAGACCTGAGTATCGAGTACTGAATATCGAGAACGGAGTATCGATAACTGAGTATCGAATATTGAATATTGATTACTGGGTTTGAGTACTGAGGATACAGTACTTAGTAATCGTTACTCAATACTCGATACTCAGTGTTCGATACTAAGCTAGTATTGAGTACTGAGTAAAGAGAACGGAGTATCAACAACTGAGTTTCGTTCTAATTGCGAGTTAATCAAAAAGAGAAAACTCCTATAAATACCTAAAGCTACCTGAGTTATCGGAAGCTGTATAAGCAGTTTCTTGTATATAAAAACGACCATAAATTGGTGCTAAATATACTATAAATCCATTAAAAAACCAATTTCTAATAGAAGAAAAAGCTGAATCGAAACGGGTTCAGGGGTCTAAAACTGAGAACTCAAACTCTTGTCTCTCTCTATTCATTCAACTTTTATAGAAATAGAGTAACATTGAAATCCTCCATTATCAAGTTCTTTTGTTTAGAGCTTTTTAAGCTTACCAAGGAGAGTTCTCCGATTTTGGAAAATAAAAAGGGCGGGGGGGCGGGCCCCCGGAACAGTTAATGAAAAATTTTGAAAAATTTATAAATTCCTATGTGATACTTATTGCAAAGCCTTGCAAAGAGCATTCACGTTAAGCTTAATTAATTGCAGGCACGAAAGTAAATAAAAAGTTTAACTAAAGCAGTTCTACTATTTCTTACTTCATGGCACCCAGTAAGAACAAAAAAATACAAAAAGAAGCAGTTACCCAAGTTCAAATAATTTCACTCACCCCTTGACTTTAGAAGTGAAATCATGCAGATTACCCATGTGCCCTTTTTCTTGACTTGTGATAGTGGAGGGGGGCGGCGGGCCTGGCCTGGCTCTTCTGCTACCGTTGCTGGTTTGTACCGTTATTTCATTACCACTTTTTGCATGACAATGCAATGATGTGCTGCAATGCGTGAGAGGGCAACTCAACATATAAAAAAAGAGATTCCAAGTCGAGTTGAGTCTCAACTCTCGAACTCAACTCGAAACTCTTGGAAAACTTTTGCAGCATTTATGCAGCAGCAGCCATTGCCACCGCCACCGCCAACCGGCCCAAAATTGCTTTGGCAAAAAGTGGAAAAACCGGTTCAAGTTGCAACTTGGTAGCTCTGGTAAGATACACACACACACACACATGTACCTAACCCCCTTCCTCTCCCACTCTATGGTCTGCTGTTGATAGTGCGAATGTGTGCGGTTAACATGGCTTAAGAAACTTTTTCGTTGCCTGCAACCAAAACCAACAACAGATAAGTTGCAACTTTCGAAAGTTGCCCTGAACCCAAAAAAAAAGGAAAAAAAACACAAGAACTGACATGTTTTTCTTAAGCTTTCTTTTGTTCTGGTTCTTGTTTACAAGAAAGAAATGCAATTTCCATCACTCCCCCTAAGAAAAACAAACACTTGTTGAGTTCAAATATTAATAAATTAGCTGTGCCAGGCCAAAAGCGGGCCAAGTGCAACCAGCAAGCAAACTTTGGTGCTCAAAAGAAGTGGTAGAACCAGCAAGAGCAGCAGCAAGAGCAGCAGGCTGTATCACTTTATCAACACCACCAAAAGAAATTCAATTTCAAAAGTTTCCCCAGTATGTGCAAGGGAGTGGCCCGGCCCTTGGGTGGCTGTGGCTGTGGCTGGGCACTTATCATATTCCGCGTAACTTGGCCAAAAACTTTTCTTGCAGTTGTTCAGGTGGTTGAAATTAAAATTGCTGCCCCCCAACCAAAGGGTCATAAATTGTCAAACAAATACACTAAACACCCCGAGGCAATCTAGAAGCAATATCTCTTTTCTTTTTTTGCGCTTCATCGAAGGCAGAAGGAAGAAAGTATCCAAACAAAATAAACCTCAGAATGGCCAAGAGGCAAAAACTTTTATTTGTTCAACTGCTGCTGCTGCTGCTGCACCACGGGAAATGGTTGCAAAAGAATAGCAAACACACATACACAAAGAGAAGTCCAAGTAGAAGAACTGTAAAGTCAGTAAAGTGTCCACTCTGCAGCAGGAATAGAAGCAAGAGTAGCAGCAACAACGATGGATTAACGATTTTCTCATTAACGCTGCAAAACTCAAGCTCAAGCACCTGTCCACTTGACACGTGGCCAAGAGCTAATTAAAATATACAGAAACGACGACATTTTTGCTTGGCATTTGATTGATTCCAGGCACTTGAGCAAGCAATTTGTTAATTTCTATAAAAGAAATTAAAAAAAAAAAACATACAAATTTTTATTTCTGTAGCTTTGAGCAGAAAATGGTAGCATATATCCAAGACACACATTGATTGTGGCCGGGTGGCTCAGCGGCTAGCGCTGTGCAAGAGGTCGTGGGTTTGATCCCGCCTAAAAAGTTTTTTCTTTGAACAAACTTTTCAACCGGTCACCCCTCTCTGCTGTTGGCGCCAGCTTTGTAGTAATTAGCCATGAAAAGCTTCTCAAGCTGCCGTTCGGATTCGGCGTTAAACTGTAGATCCCTTTCTCTTGTGCGAAAATTAGAAGCGCACAAGCCAAGAGATTGAGAGAAGCTCGGCCTTGGACCTTTGGGGCTGTGTCAACTTAACAAGCCTTGGGGCTGTGTCAACCTGACAAGCCATTTTACTTTTACTTTTTACATTTTCATTGCTCAAATAAGAGAGTTCAGAGAGTTGGCTGTGAACCGCAATTAAAGCGGTCCAACTAGATGGTTCGGAAGCGTCAATAATATTTAACATGTTTCTAGAAAACTTAAGACCAAATGCACCACGAAGTCTTGCTATCTTATTCATTATAAGAAAAGTGAAAATCTGTCAACAAGTGTGTTTGCATTCAATTCTCGATAGTCAACACAAAGTCTAGCAGAACCATGTCTATCAATCCCTATTACTAGAGCTGAATCTGTATGTAGTCTTATTGACATTTCGAGGTGTTTTCAATGCGGTGAAATGTGAACTGTTTTCTTGCATCGGTAACTTACATATATAATGTTGGCCTTCTCATCCCACTTGACCCACTATGGTCGTTTTTGACTCAGCATTCGTTAGACTTGTGTATCAGCTTATTACGGTGCGAGCGAAGCTCTTTACGAGGGATAATCTGATTTCAATACTTGCAAAAGAATATAGAGTGGGTTTTGTTTTTGTATCGTTACATCCGGATGAATTTAAATATATTTTATGGTTATATTCGGATGATTTTAATTTTGGAAAAGCAGACTGTTGGTCACAGCTTCGGTCACTGTTTCGGTTCCTGTTTTGGTCACTGTTCCGGTCACTGATTTGGTCACTGTTTTAGTCACTGTTTTGGTCGCTGTTTTAGTCACAGTTTCAGTCACTGTTTTGTTCACCGTTTCGGTCACTGTTTTGGTAACTGTTTTGGTCTCTGATTTGGTCACTGTTTCAGTCACTGATTTGGTCACTGTTTCGGTCACTGTTTTGGTCACTACATGAGTCACTGTTTTGGTCAATGTTTTGGTCACTGCTCTGATCACTGTTATGTTCATTGTTTCGGTTACTGTTCCTATCATTGGGCGTATTCAGCAGATAAATCCGATTTAAGATTTCTGATTTACGATTTGCGATTGCTTATAATTCTCTGCTGAATGACAATGATTGCTAAGTTTAGGTTATTTTCTGGCTTTAGTATATTTGGTCAAAAATACATTAACACCATAAAAAATTTAGGCTTTAGTATTAAATACATTTGACATTTGAAAATGGATGGCTAGCAATGTAAGGCTCCTCTTGGTCTTATATAAGGACAACAGGCAGAACTTTCGAAACATACGCCTTGAAGAATAACCGATTGACCTTACTTTCTGTTGTAGTAATCTGCGGCGTTTCTTACAGGTTGCTTAATAGATATATGGCACCCATCAATAGCCTCAATCAGCTCCTGGGACTCCAAGGATTTTCGTTCAAATATTTGTGCAGTAAAAGCTTACTGTGAGTTATTTGGCCAATTCACATATGTAGACATTAGCCTCGATAGAGTCCCTGTTATGTTGTAAAATATTTGGTGGCCTGAACTTGTTGGAATATCGAATCGATCGCCAACATACGAAAAGGATTCCTCCTTACTTAGCAGCCAAATTGAAAATAGCATCTTCTTTGAAAAACATACATTTTCAATTGTTTCATTCTCTGTTAGTGTCGTTGCATTTGCTGTTTACACCAAGAAAATTCAGGAAAACGCAACATTAACAGAATTCAATTATCATGCATAAAACATATTTCATATATGAACCTCAAGAGTTGTGCGTGGTCTACCTAAATTGCGCCTTGAATTGGATCCTTTCTGTACCTGGGAACTGTTTCCTCGTAGAATGATTTAGAGCGAAGGCGATTCCTTTTGATTTTTCGATTGCGGCTACGAATGGGTTGCTCATTGAGCAAATCAGCAATTGTACCCATATTAAATTCATCCTCGCAAAACACCGTCCCAATTAAATTCATGGTTTCACAACTCATTTTATGCACAATTTTTGAGAGCTGTCAGTTTATTTTTAGTTTTGGGGTTAACAGTTGGCCGTGATATCGGTAAACGGTCTCACTAATCATACATTTTATATGATTCCATCTCAGCAATCATGTTCGTCATTTTTATCAATCGCAATCGGTAATCACTGTATTCAGCAGGTAAAATCGGTAATCATAAATCAGTAATCGTAAATCGGATTTATCTGCTGAATACGCCCATTGTTTTGGTCACTGTTTCGGTCACTGTTTTAGTCACTGATTTGGTCACTGTTTTAGTCACTGTTTTGGTCACTGTTTCGTTCACTGATTTGGTCACTGTTTCGTTCAGTGTTTTGGATACTGTTTCGGTCACTGTTTTCGTCACTGTTTGGGTCATCGTTAAACCACCACCACCCTCCCACTGACAACCCACCTGCTGGTATGCCTGTCTTGGAAAGACCAAGGCGCAATAGGCACTCCTTTCATGCTCTTATCAGGTCGGAGCTGGGCGGTAGTGCAAAGTCTATCGAGTCGGTCGGCTTTCTCATTGCCCTCCATGTAGCGTTGTCCAGGCACCAATACGACACGTATTTTAAAGTGCTGAGCCATCTCATTTAAAGATTTGCGGCACTCAGTAAGTGTTTTTGCATTACTCGACGAGACCCTTACCGGAAACTGGGCGACCGTTTAATAAGTGCAGAAAAGTGGCCGCTAGAGTCTCCGGTCCGTCTTATGTGACTCGCTTTCCGACTCCTGCAAAGATTTTGCAAGCTCCAACAAAGGTCGGATTTGCTCATGCGCCGTCAGGGAACGCGAGTGTAATCCCACTTCTGATGTCGGGTTCGAAGACATTCCGCTTATTAAATTTTACCGACTTTTATGATTTCTACAATAAACGGAATGAATTAAGTCTATGCATGTGTTTTCTCTCAATACTTATCATCAAGTCATCCCCTTTGAAATACAGTCACATACCAGAGCCACACACGATGTCAGCCTAATCTGACATCTCACTCTTATATTGACATCTCTAGCCAGCACATCACTAGCAGTTCAAAATAATTATGCCGTGCAATATGACATTCCATCTCTGACAAGTATTTAACAAGCTTATATTATATCAGATATATGGCTCTGAACCACTTTTGAACCGGTTAAGTAGAATGGTTTAGAACCCTGAAAAATATTAAAATATTTATTCAAGGAATCTAATAACCAAATTTCAAGTTCACAGCTCAGAAAATATCAGAGATATGGTTCTGAACCGCTTTTGAACGGCTTAGCCGGCTGGTTCGGAAACGTGAAAAATATTTAACATTATTCCAGGAAACCGAAGACCAAATTTCCAGTTCATAGTTTCATTATTTAAAACATCTGGTTCTGAACCACTTTTTAACCGGTTCAGGAGCTGGTTCAGAACCGTGAAAAATATCAATATATTTATTCCATGGCTCTGAATATAAAAATTCAAGTTCGTAGCTTTAATAATTTTGGACAAAGGGCACTGAACCACTTTTGAACCGAACCTAAACCAGTAAAATATGTAGATCCAAATTACTAAGTTGGCTTCATAGCCAAATCCTGTATAACCCGCGTAGTTCAGAATTTTTAGGACCCTTGAATCGAATCATAAACCAAACCCTAAACCACAATTTTAGGTGTGTGTTTGCCTTTGTTTCAGTTTTTACACCTTGTTTACAATTATTTTCCAAAGAATTTCCATTAAAAACTTGTCCCCTGCTCTACAAAAAAATGGGTTAATCTGAGAGTTCTGTTTAAGTGCTGTCACGTTTGGCTCCCTTCTTCGACTGCATTGAACATTTCTCTCATTTCCTCCAATCTTTGTTTGCCACTTGCAGCTTCTTGGCTTTCTTTAGCCCCCGAGGAGCTTACAACAGGGCCATCAATATTTTTTTTTTTTGCTGCAGACAAGAAACCAGTTTGCGCCCCAACGATTTTTGCAGCCTTTAAATTGCAATCTTCTTCCGTTTCGTTGACTTTTGCTGTCTCGGCAACACACACACACACACCGACTCACAACTGCCTTTTGCCTTGGCAGCTTAAACAGATAACATTCATTGTAACAGCAGAAGCAGCAGCAGCAGCAGCCCCAACCCATCCCCCATTGCCCACCCCTTACTCACCTTTTGCAATCGTTTCGTTTTGTCTGTGTGACTCATAAGAAAATTATGTTGCATTTTATGGGAGAGTCGTCGTCGTCGTTGCAGTTTTTATCGACTGTGCTTGGCCAAAAGGATTTTAAGGCAGTTGGCAAGGAGCTAGCCCAGTATTTGGCTTATACTATATAAAGACATTAAAGACAGCTTCCTTAGAGAGCGGGAGAGAGGGAGAGTAACTTTGGTGCTCTGCCAGGCGACTGTGATTTGCCATTGTTGTTTGTCCTTGTTGCTGTTGCTATTTACTGCAGGCAAAATAATAAGACATAATTCCTAAGCTAGCCTTCTGCTTGGGCAATGCAACGTCTTTTGTCCACATTTTGCATAACTTTGCATCTACTTGGGAGACCGTCTAAGGCGTCCAGCCGTATTACTCCACATCCTCGCTTCCCGCCTGTCATTGATAGGATTTGCAGGAAATTGTTAAGACAAAAGCACACGCACACACACACATCTAGATTTTCTGCAAGTGATGTTGCATACAAAACTTGCATAACGCAAATTGAAGGCAATAAATATTCGTAGCATATTTAAATGTGTGTTAGAAAATTGTACAAGTTTTCAATGATTTCAAAAGTCGGAAGTCGGTTATAGATTTGAGGAGATTATCCGAACTGGAGTTCAAAGAAGTCTCAAAGAAATACAGTTCGGACCGAAGGATTTCCAGAAGATTTCTTTTCGCAAACTAAGAAGGCTCTTCAAACAGCTATACAGACAACGTTGTCTCCTCATTTGTGGGGTTTCTATTTCCATTTCGATGGGGTTATAAACAATAGCTCTCATTTCCCTTAACCACTTACTATGACCAACATGTTCCATCATTGTTTCCAATTAAAAACAAAAATCTATGCCAAATTATATTGTAATCGAGGAACAGAGATTCCACACCAAAAGTGTGTGTGTGTTTTGTTCGTTCTAGTGCCTGCGTGTGTGTCTTACATTTTAAGGCCAAATTCAATGCTGGTAATTAACTCTGAAAATCCAATTATGGCAAACTTTTCCAAAGTGTGTGAGTGTAAACTGCCAACTTGAAAGTGTTGCCGGGCTTCCGCCCAGCTACTACGACATGTGCATGTGTGTCCATGTATGTAAGTGTGGGTGCATTTATAAGTGATATGCAGAACATGCAATTAACAAGAGCAAATTCTGCTGCTCTACTACTACTACTACTGACTGCTTCTCATGTCCCTGGCAGCCTCAACTCGCTCTCGTGTTTTCCCTTCAGGCTACCACAAAACCGCTCACAGCAAGACGCCACCCACTTTTGTCTGCGCTCTCACTTGCTCCTCCAACTCGGTCTTTTGGCTGGCTGCAATTTAGTCTGGCGCAGCCATTGTTTCCATTTTAATATAATTCGCACGTAATAATTGCATTTGGTCGTCGCACAGCTTGAGAGCGCTGGAAGAAGAAACTATGAGTTAATTCTTGAGAAACTGGCCCACAATTTTCACAATGTATTACAATGGTTCAGCGATGTGGAAAACTTACAGAAATATGCAGTTTTAAACACTTTTGTTGCCTGCTTTTGGGCTGAAGCTGAAAAAATTGGGCCTTGAACTTGAAATTCTCAAGCGGTTTAAGAGGGAATTGTTGTACGAACATGTATGAAAAATATTTGGAGCTATAAACAAAAAAGATTGACAAACCTGAAATAAAATCAACATAATCAGTACTAGTTACTCTGTACTTGATACTCAATACTCGATACTTAAATCTCTATACTTATTACTCAACACACAAAACTTAGAACTCAGAACTTGTTATTTAATATTCGATACTCCGAAGGATCCGGCTCAAAGGACCAACCAGATTTGAATCAACCGACTTGAAGGACCAACAAAATAGAAAAAAAGGGTCGGTTCGATTTATAATGGTTTTATAAATGATTCGGCTCAAATGACCAACATTTGGTTGAGGCAAGACCGAAAAAGTTGTATTTTTTGGATCAGAGCAAAGCTAAGAACTTTTTAGAAACTTGATAACATGTCTAACCTAATCTCGAGCTGTGTTAAGCTAAGCAAACTGGTATCGGGGGAAAGATCCGGAAAGCGTTGTAAATATTGAAGAATTTAACTATCAAAATCCGGCTCGAAGCCCAATGATTGTGGTGGTGGTGTTGATGCTTCTGGCTAAGCCAGTAATAAAACTGATTGTGTATGCAGTTTCATCAAGAGAAGACACAAGAAACGCGATTCAAAAAGTGGGAAGTAAGTGAGTGATAACCGGCTCGAAGGACCAATGTGGGACAATTGTTGCTTCCGCTTAAACGAGAAATAAAGCTATTTTTGTACGTGTCTTAATCAGCAGAACTCACCTAAACAGTCAACACAACAGTGAACAAAGCAGTGACCAAAACAGTTACCAAAGCAGTGACAAAAACAGTGACCAAAGCACTGATCAAAACAGTGCCCAAAACAGTGACCAAAGCAGTGACCAAAGCAGTGACCAAACCAGTAACCAAAACAGTCACCAGGCAGTGACCAAAGCAGTGACCAAGACAGTGACCAAGACAGTGACCAAAGCAGTGACCAAAACAGTGACCACAACACCGACTTTATTGTACCCGAGTTTTAGAAGGGACGAATTAGGGTCAAAGGCGTCCCTAAAAGATCGTAAGATCGGGAGTAGCCCTAAACAACTTTGAACATCTTCAAATGATCCGGAAGAATGAGACGACTTAGCTACCAATCCATTACTTAGTTTTGTAATATATGCGCTTAAAAATATCGTAGAATTATTTGGGAACGTATATTTAACAGCTAAGAAAGACTTTGATACAATGATAAGTAACGAGTTCGCTGGCTCGAGGTCAAGAAGATGCATTTGTTCACAACTATAAACAACTTATGCATTGACAAACCAAAAAGAGCGTGGACAAACCCGCTGTAAATAGCTGTAATTTCATGGATATCCATTCCAATCATCAGAAGGCGTTTCGCTAAATGACTCCTGGTCAACAAAAGAACTTTAAACAGTTGGGAACTGCAAAACGCAATGAAGGCAAAAATTGAACTCACATACAGAAAGCCAAACTTAATGGCTGTCGTTGCATAGCTTAGGGCTTAAGTTTCTAAGTGAGAAAGCTTGAAGCTTTCTAGCGAGCTTAGAACTGCCCGTTAAATTTAAATGTCAAACATTCAAATAGCATGTGTTGTTACATGAAACTTTTGTTAGTTTCGTTTACAAAACAAGATAGCGTGCCTTCTCATACACTCCGTGTCACTTGAATAGGACACCCCTGTACACTCTTTTTCAATTGCTTATAGCTCAAAAGCGAAATGATAAAATAACGGAATTTTTTGCACGTTCACTTTGTGCAACTATTTATCACTCTCAGCAACAAGCTGGAAGTTCTGGAAAACAGCCGTTATATTAATTTCTTGCTTTATGCTAGAATTCGCTTGAAATTGAGTCAATATTTTTGTGTCACTTGAATAGAACATGCGTTTAGTCTGATCGTTTACTTTCGCGCGTGCTCATGCTGATTCGCTGATTTAACTTTTTTGTGATTTTCGACAATTGTCCTTAAAATAAAATTAAAATGGGTCGCGGAAAAGCCTTATCTGAGGAGAAAAAGGAAAAATAAAGGCATACAAGGACTCTGGCCTATCAATGCAAAAATTGCAAAAAAAAAAATCAACAGGAGCCGACATGTTATATCGGGATTTTTACAAAATGAGTCAGAATATGGAAAAACATGAAAGGCCGCACGCACAGTGTGCTTACCGAAACGGAAAGACGCCTCATACTAAGAAAAAACTTCAAATCTCACGACTCCGTGGCGAAGATTCGTGAAAAATGCGATGTAAATGCTAGCCTATCCACTGTTTATCGCGTCATTTCTAAGGCTGAACACCTAAAGAGGTTAAAAATAAAGAAGAAGCCTCCCTAACCCGGCAAGAAAAGCGCAACGACTCAATTTTTGTCGCGAGCATGTGACCTGGACCTTGCAGTGGCATAGCGTGGTCTTCTCAGATGAAAAAAGTTTAATTTAGAAGGCCCAGATGGCTATAGTTATTATTTCCATGATCTGCGCAAGGAACCCCATCATTTGGACCGTCTGCATAGCCGAGCTGGAGGTGTTATGGTGTGGGGGGCCTTTTCCTTCTATGGCACCTGCAAACTAAAATTTTTTGCCAACAACGATGAATGCGGTGTGCTACAAGGAAATATTAAAAGAGGCGTTTCCATATTTTCACAACCTTTTTGGGCCTCTGCCATGGATATATCAACATGATAACGCGCCGATACATACTGCTCGGGTTGGTAAATCTTATATACAGAGCCAAAATGTGTGGAACTTTTAAGCTGGCCGCCCTACTAAATCGACTTAAATATAATCGAAAATGTTTGGGGATGGCTGACACGTGAAATATATGGCTCAGGAAAGCAATATTCGAGTGTACTGGAACTAATTAAAGCAATTGAATTAGCTTGGGACTCGGAATTTCATTAAATTACTTGGCCAGCTTGTATCAATCCCTTCCAAACCGGATGACTGAAGTTTTGGAACGGAAGGTGGCTCGACGCATTATTAAAAAATTTTTTTTCTTCTAAAATTACATCGATGCCCTATATTTAAGTTATATTTATGTTAAAAACAATCTGAGATCTCTGAAATGCTTTTTTGTTTAAGTGTCCTATTCAAGTGACGCAATATTTGAGCCCCTAAATTGGACGGATTATGTTTAAAATTTTGTTGTTAATAGTTAAGGCTGTACCATGAAGAATTCCGGCTGGTTAAGACAATG
>JAEIFV010000956.1:0-116472 GCA_018904265.1 Lordiphosa collinella | reverse complement strand
AGAGCATAACAAACTAACAAGTACAACATTTGGAGTCGATTCCATTTAAAACAAAAATGTTTTTCTTACTAAAACTTTTTTTTCGGCCGATCATTCGTACTGCAGCTATATGCTATAGCATTGACAAAGCATTGTAGAATTGTGTTAAAGTATATAAAATAAGTAAATGCCAATGATAGGGACGTTTCCATTGAAAAAAAGAGTTTTTCCCATAAGAGCTTTTTTTCGACCGATCGTTCCTATAACAGGATTTCATACTTGGATGAAGAATGTTCGATGTCAAAAGTACGGTAAGAATGAAAGTTTAACCAATAACGAATATCTTGAGCCAAGAAATTACTTATGATCAGGTCTTCAAGCCGATTCGGAGTCAAAACGCCCTGAGTCGGAGAATCCCTGATTTTTGATAAGTCGGAACCGAACCCGAACAGGAGCAAACAACTTTTTCCTGTGCTGCGCACACCTTAAATTTAGTTACCAATGATTTTTTAAAGATATATCACAGATTCGCACTCTTTGTAAGAATTTGCGAACTCTCAAATTGGTCTTTGAAGAGAGTTATTCATAAGTTTATGGCAAATTTTTCAAATTTGATCGTCATGTGGTTGAATTTTAAGTTAAAACACTTTAGCGTATAGCCCATAGACTCTTTTTATTTTCGCAAATTTTGTTGCTACAGCTACAGACGGTTAATCCCGAAAAAATGAATTAAAATTTATGACATGCCAATTGATTGATTTCCTTATAACTGGACTATCATCCGATCTTTACCAACCCTTTGTCGGATCGATAAATAATATTTATTAGTCAATATGTGTAAAAGGTACAAACCGACCAACTTCAAAACTGTGGGAGATCTAGTTTATTTTCGCCCCATCCCATCAATTTAGAAAAAACCTCAAATCTCCCACAGTTTTGAAGATAGATGGTTCGGCCCCTATTGCCTCCCTAGATCCGCTACTGATTTTAAGGACATTTTCATCAAAAACAAAAAAGATTTTCTAACTAAAACTATTTTTTAGACTCTACTTCTCTATGACAGCTATACTATATACTTGGTGTGTTCAAAGGAAAAGGTTAATTTTTGTATTTTTTTTTGAAAATTACTTATTTATTCATCAATATCCATTTTGTCCCCTTCAAAGTAATCGCCCTCGGATATAATACACTTGTGCCAACGCTTTTTCCAATCCTCAAAGCACTTCTGAAATGCGCTTTTAGGTTTGGCCATCAGCTCGTTCTTCGATCCTGTCCTGATTTCAATTGTGACAAAACGCTTTAATGTCATTGGTCTCTTCAGTTTTGCGAATGGGAAAAAGTAGCAGAAAGCCAAATCTGGTGAATACGGTGGTTGAGGTATGATTACGGTGTTGTTTTTACCCAAAAAATCACGAACAAGCATTGATGTGTGAGCTGGTGCTTTATCGTGATGCAGAATCCACGATTTGTTTTTCCACAATTCCGATCGTTTGAGCCGTATTGCCTTACGCAAACGTTGTAAAACTTCCTTCCACTTAGTATTCCTTATTAGCTGTACGACCTCTTGGCAGGAACTCATGATGCACCACACCATTGTAAAGTAAAGCCAAAGCCGAGCTTCTCTCAATCTCTTGGCTTGTGCGCTTCTAATTTTCGCACAAGAGAAAGGGACCTACAGTTTAACGCCGAATCCAATTGGCAGTTTGAGAAGTTTTCAAGGCTAATTACTATAAAGCTCGCGCCAACAGCAGAGAGGGGTGACCGTAAAGTTAATTCAAAGAAAAAACTTTTCATTAGATGTTGCGAAACGGGATCGAACCGACGACCTCTTGCCCGGGGGGGGCGCGCTAACCGCCCAGCCACCCGGCCACCATACCATTGTAGTCAAAGAAAACAGTGAGCAAAACCTTCGCATTTGACTGAACTTGGCGTGTTTTTTCGGTCTTGGGCCTTGTTTTCGATGTCATAATCATATACCCACGTTTCGTCACCAGTTATGACCCGTTTGAGCAAACCCGGATCGACGTTGACGTCATTCAACAACTCCTGAGCGATACTAATGCTACGTTGCTTTTGCTCAAAATTTAGCAATTTCGGAACAAACTTCGCTTCCACACGTTTCATGACCAAAACATTCGAGAAAATTGAATGGCATGAACTGATTGATATGTCAACATCCTCTGCATCCACGACGATTTTTCAAAAAATTTGTTCACTGTTGCGATGTTTTCCTCGCTTGTTGACGTGGTAGCACCTCCAGGACGCTCATCGTCATCAACATCTTCTGGGCCTTCTGAAAGCGCTTGTACCACTTATAAACACTTTTTCGAAGCAGAGTGGACTTATCGAATGCCACAGTCAACATTTCAAGTGTCTTGGAGCATTTTATTCCATTTTTAACGAAAAATTTAATACATATTCTTTGATCCATTTTATTCAAAAGTCAAAAATGGAAGAGCGTGACTAACCTTTTCAGTTGTCAAAAACAAACTACTAATCGAAAATTAAAACATATGTGTCCGAATATAACAAAAACAAAATATCGATAGTCGAACACAGCCCGCCTTTTCACCTTTTCCTTTGAACATACCTCGTATCAGCTGTTTTCACGAGTTGACAGGGTCATGCTCAATGAGAATTGCTTATGTTACAGGTTGGTACACTTAGAAAAAAACGGCTGCCAACGTTCTAAATGAAACGGGATTGAATTTAACCAGTTTTGTACTTAAAATTTCAAGTATGATTCGTTATACATTCTAAAGTCGAAAAACGAGTGCTATGAGAACAAATGTTCTTGAGTCAAGAACATTTTGTACTTACAGTACGTTCAAGTACAAAATATGTTAGATTGAGTATAAAATTGACTTATAATGCTAGCTTCGAAAAGTGTGCAAAGTAAAATGCAAATTATTTTTAAGCGAGTCTCTTCTTAAAATTCCCAACTGATTCAAAGTCTTTTGTTAGGGATTGATGGTTAATTTCTGACCTACAGTACAGTAGTTCGACCTAAAAGGTTTATTTATGGCCCTTGGATATTTCCAGACTTCTTTGGTTCAATACAGAGAACTCGTTTTAGGAGAATTTGGTAATAGGCTCAAACTAAGAACATTTTTTATATGTTCTAAATTCTCATTTTCTTTTCTCTAATGTATTTGGGCTGACATTGGAAATTACTGGAATTTGAGAAAGAACATTTTGTACTTCTTTTGAGAGCAAATCGGACTTGACTTAAGGCCATTATAACCTACAAGTATGATCAAAAATATTTAAAATTAGTTCGATATGAACTTAATATATTACGAAACAGTCTTAAGTCAAGTATTTTGGGATTGAAAAAATCGTACTTGATCCAAGAATTTTGTACTTGGATCAAGCATTTTCGTACTTACCGTACTATCGACACCAAAAAAGTACAAAATTATCTGTTTTTTCTGAGTGTATATATGTTGCCTGTTTAAGGTAAGCCACACTTCGCCTTAATTGTGTTTATCTGCCTGTATCATCATGCACACTCTTATGCATATTCATACTGTTCTCCTCTCTCTCCCCTCCACCTGATAACTTAATTGTCCATAACACAAACACAACCCTCGCATTAATGCCACAAATTATCGCATCCGTCCGCTCGGACTCACTCACCTGTATCTGACAGAAGATCTCACCATAAGGCCAACAATGGAACAATGCCGGCATTAGGCCAAACGGTGTAATTAGCAGTCCAATTGTTAGGTCATTCAGGGCCAGCGAGGTGAGTAGATAGCGTGGCTAAAAGGATAAACACTTGGAAACAATGCACATGGCCATCAACCGTCACTCTGCACTCACCTGTTGATGTATGTAGGCGGCATAGCGACGATTGTTTATAACAAAAATGACGAGACAATTGGCTCCAATGACGCCCAGGGTCAAGACCAGTATGAGCACGGCCTCAATGGTCTCGGCAATGCCAATGTGTACGATCAGGTTATGACCCGAGTAGCGGGGATGGGAACAGCTTGAGTTCTTAACGGCGGGCGCTACCAGCAGGGTGCCAGTCTTTAGATCCATGGCCAAGCTAGAAAAACAAGAATTTGATTTGGTTGATAAAAAGAAATTCAAAGTTTTGTTTCCGTTTCCCCCAGCAAAATGGCGACAATTTGTTACGCCATAATCAAGTCAAAACATGTCTGAAAGCGTTGACAATTTATCAGTTGGACAGCTGCAAAAACCGCAGCAAACAATGCCAATATGGCGGCACTTCCGGTTAGCACAGTGACATAATGAAACTGTGCAGGATAATTGGATGATTTTGTCTTTTGTTTTTTTTTGCTCGCGATAAATCAAAAAATCTCCACCAACATTGATGTCTGCGTCTTCGCCTCTCCCTTTCTATCTCTCTGTGTGCTGTGACATTGAGAAATGTTACTTGCAACCAAAATGGCAACAGGAACCACCAAAAAGACCTTAAAGAGTTCTTTCCTCAGCAAAAAAAAAAAAAGCCAGAGCAGCATAAACTGTTGTCTGTCATTTGTTTGCCTTGAGTTCTTTATTAAGTCATATCCCTGAGCTCTGAAGCTCTGCGTCCTTGATTTATGGTGCCTTTGTCTGAGGTCGCCGGAGCGGCGCTGTGTTTATGTTAAGTCCACAAATCACCGCAAAAACTGTAAAAAAAAACACTGAGCCCACCAACAGCCTGGCTTGGGCAAAATGTTATCTAGGGAAAAACCAGCTTAATTACCTGCAAATGTTAAAAGTTATTAAATTTGCAAAACTTTCCTTAGCAAAAGTGATTTTTGAATTGGCTACAAATCTGCATTTGGCATGAATCAATTAAGAACTGGTTTTTGGTGGGTATTGTTCGCCCCCCATAACAGAAAAGACAAAACCAATCCAATTTCCAAGTAATGAAAAGAGGAAACTCGCTTAATTCCAGCGCATTGTTACGCCTGGCGCAATCGAAGGGCTGCAACAGCAAACCCGAAACCGAAACAGAAATCGACAGACAGCGTGTGAGGGTGTGGTAGAGCGAGGGAGCAGCATTAATCCAGCGCCAGTGTCAAATGCGAAACCGCGTAATTGTTTTAAAATGCACAACGAAAACGGCAACTATGGGGTCGTGTCATTTAAATAAACGAAATTCCCAAAGTTCAGCAGGGAGCCGCCCTTAACCAGCCACATTGACAGGCGAACGAACATTACCAAAGACAAATGCAGAATAAATAATTTAGTTGCCGGATTAGAGAGCCGCAATCCGCTTCTGCATTCACACTCAAGTTGGTTCCATTAGTGGGACAGACACCGAACTATGGCATATCATTAGGCGCCACCACAATTGGTGGCAGCTGGAAACGGTCGCAGTTCCGCCTGCTTGCGTAATCCGTGCCCAAAAGTTATAAAACCAACTTGGTACAGAATTTGGACAGGATTTGACAATGACAGGGAATGAGAAGGTCGCCCCGCTAGTTGGCACCAGAAGCGGGGACCTGCAAATGCTCTTTTTTAGAATGATGCAATTAATTTGGAAAATGGCAGAGGAAAAATAGAGCTTGAAGTTGCATGGCGCCCATCAAGAGATATTAAATCTAAACCTAACTAAAATTGGGTTAATTTTTGTAATGACCAAATATCAAATTAACAAAGCAACGAAACTAGACTTTTTCAGTACAATGAATGGTTGCTGGAGATTCTAAATTTTAAAATATATCACTCGAAACAATTTGACGAGTTTTAAAGCCCACATATGCCATTATTGGTACATGTGCTGTAAATGAGAAATGAGCCTACTGCCCAAAGGTATGCAATGCAAAGCCAAATCAGCTGGCTAGCCAACTGTAATCAATTTCAATTTAAAATTTTCCGAATATTCTTTGCATAACATACAAATCAAACAAAATTGTGTAATTTCTAACCCATGTTTTAAAAATCTTATTTCTTCAGGTGAAAAAATCAAAGAATTTTTGGGATTGATTATTTAAAAGCTAAGAAATAGTACTATACATAAGAATGAATTTCACAAAAAATCACGCTTAAAATGGTTAAAAATTGGCATTGGCAATAAGCAACTTGAAGCTTGGATAACGAAAAATCTAGACGTGATGGACCATTTCAAAAACAAATTTGTGTTCAACACACCAACCTTTCAATATAGTGGACCTTGTGGCCTACTTAGTGTAAATAAACTGTATTTACCTGAGATTTCACGGGAATAATAGAAGACTGTAGCTAGTTGGTGTTCATTAAGCTTCCAAGCTAAACTTTAATAAGCTGACATGTTCCTGGACTAAGCTTCATCGTTTACTCTATATGCGGAAATAATTCCTATTTCTGGGTAGCGAGCGATAGCACAAAGTGTTTCTTGAGTCCTATGTCTACATAGAGCACACAGATGTTACGAAACCTTAAAGTCAACCGCCATTTTCCTTCCCTATCTGTGCCTGATGACTTTGGGTACAAGCTTTTGGAAAAGCCTCGTTGAATTTAGAGAAAGAACACTACGGAATGTTATGTTGTTGTAAGGGGATTTTTGACTCATCCTAACCATGAAAACCCACAGATACATATTGCATTAGAATCCCTTAATATTGAACCTCATACTCATACCTCATACTCTTGTACTAAACACGAATGTCGGCATCTTAGCACAGTCGACTGTCGACCTCATGACAAAGTTGGGAAATTTGGCTTAACAAAACCGAATACCTTGCCAGTCTTTCAAAAGTGAAAACCCGAAACATGTAGCACAGATCTCATTGTAGAAAGTTCGATGTAGAATTCGGGCCGTATACGTAATTTTTAGAGCAAACTTTATGGCCTCGTCGCGCCCATTAACACATTTTGTTGCTTGAAATTTTATTATCCATAATGCAAAAGAAACTTTACTAGGGGATAAAAACCATTTCTTTAAGAATTTTTTCATATTTTAATTACTGTCGGTTTTTGTTATAACCTAAGTATAATCAAGTTGTTTTCACAGTGAAGTATACCTAATCGGTTCTTCAATAATAGCAGAACAGCTTGAGTTTACTCGCATGACAGAAGTAAACGATTGGTTATACCATTGATTTCTATGTTGATCTTTTAGTTATACCCCAGAAGATCATTCTTTTATCGCCAGAAATGAATGCTTTTTTATCCCCTAAGAAAAAACGAGGGATGAAGAAGAATCGATTTCTTATCCGTCGAAATGGTCAATTTCCTACCAACCAGCAAGGCTTTCAATCCTCTAAAGGAGGGGTGGGCACGATATTTTATTTTGAGAGCAGACCAACAATAACAATATAAAAAAATAACCCTTATTACCGATGATCGAATCCACCAGCCAGCCAGACACTCCAAATATTTGTTTTTGCAGCCGCACACACGCCTAGCGCTAAGCTGCGATGCGCAAAAGATTTGTTGTTGTTTCGGTTTGAAGTTACGAGGCAATTTTTAATGTGTCTGCGTGGCGCCGGTTGCCGAAAAATATCTCTCGGGAGCAATGGGAGCAGAAAGGGCAAGGCCGTGCCCACCGATTCTATGAAGATTTGATCAATTTTCGTTCCAGGGCTTCGAAACAGTTGTAAAAAGTGAAAGTTTCGGTTCGCCGACCTGCTTAGTTATTTATTGAACCTAAGGTTTTGGATCAAGTATGGGTTCATAGATTGTTAGATAGTTGTCAGAACTTTACTTTCGGTCAAAACTCAGACATAAAATTGTTCAGAAGACTGAGTCCAGTTTTCCAAGCTTTGTAAATCGTCAATCAGCGGTCGATTGAACAATATTCTTTATTATTATCCTACAAAGGCTTTCAAAAGTACCTGCTCCTTAAATTTTGTTAGGTAGCCTCAACTTCTGCGTATAGAGATCTCAATTCATCCTTATCTATCTCTGAGAAATTTTAAGTAAATTCTTATACCTCAAAAACTCAACTGGAAATAAGCGAGGACCTGGGTTAGGTTGGTTTTAAGGTCAACGATTAGAAATAAGCAAGCAAGATAAATCTTTCACGCAGATTGTGAGAGGTGGAGTCAGCTGTGTGATACATAGCGATAGATGTCGTTCACGTTCACATCGCTCTGTTTGGGCCAAAAAAGACGGATATAATCGTTCTGTATCGCTTACCGTTGACGGTGACTAATGTCAATTTCAAAAAAACTTATTGGCCAATTAAAATTTAAGTTTTTTGGGAGAGTTGGTACCTGGTGAAGCCAATGTGGGTTGGCGTCATCCCATATACGGCCTTTTCGCTCTTGCAAATATGAGTCTCGTCATTAAACAAAAGTAACTTTGCCTGTTCTTCAGTTTAAAGCATGATACAATTGTTAAGGTATGGCGTACATTCAAAAATATGGACTGACAACTTTTGCTAAGTGAGCTTGTGCACAAAGAAAACACTAAAACCCAACCAGACTGAAATAATGTGGACTGAACTGACAGCACAGTGATTTATCCGCCATACCTTGTATAGTTCTATCATGGTTTTAAGTATGTTGTTTATTTTAAACCAGCCATGTTCAAGAAGAGCGTGGCCAAAAAGTGAGAGTGTATTGGTGTGCAATATCAAAGCAACACAGCCCAGCTTTCAACTTCTCTGCTCGACGTTTGGGCATCGAATGCTAGCAAAGTAAGCGCTGCTTACGCCCATATCGGGCGACTTCGGCATGCGCTCGGATCGTGTGCTTGTAAGTCGCCGATTGCGCTCGGCGCCTGGAGGCTATAGCTGTTTTAAACTCCCTTTAAGATACACTTAAAAATACGCTTATGAATGTTAATCTAACAGTTTTATTAAACATTTACACTAGGACTGCGTTATGCGTTAATACCCAACATTTGACATTTTTTGGGTGGGAACAAAGCTAACTGTTAGCTGTTAACGCAAAACGCACTCCTAGTGTAAATAGCCTATTACTTAACCACGTTTATTATTTGGTACAGGCGCTTTTTCGACCTCTTACAGAATATTTTGATGAATTTTTGTTAAATGGGTTGTAACAACTTGAGAACGTCTGCTCTTTAGGTTTAGCAGCTAGAGCGATACAAGTTCAATTTAATATCTAGAATGATAATGGAAAGTCTTGAAAAGACTGAAGAGGTAAAACTACTATATACAATACCCTTGCGTTCGTTTTTTGACCCTTATTTGGTTGATACTTGATACTTGATAAAACAAAATTAAGAGAGATAAAGGTTTATAATTTACAGAAAAGATGGTAATTTTCTTGAACCAAAGAGTTTTCGATTTGCAATTGAACCCAAGTAATACCCTTTGATGTGCCACAGAGAAGATCGACAAAAAAAAAAAACTACTAAGCCAGGACAGGAACACAACATGGACACAAACTGCAACAAGGATGCAGGCAGTCCAATTTCGTATTCACTGTGCGTTTTGTGTGTGTGAGTATATGTGTGTGTGTGTACGCTCTATGCGTGCGTGTTAATGCACAAAACTGTATAAAGCCAGCTCCCTTTTGCCCTCTCCTCAGACCACTCATTCCTCTCATTTCATGCACATTTACACCCATGCATCTCACATGGCAAGTTGCTGCTGCGGCTTTTGTTCTTAAGCTGCTGCTGACAAGCCATGTGTGAGTGTGTATAAGTGTGTGCGGGTGTGAGTGTGTGCGTACATTTCAAATGCAAATTTGCATTTTTAGTGCATTTTTTCAGCTTATTTATAAGATTTGCCTTGTGTGCCTGGGCACTACTCACATGGGTCAAAGACTAAGTCTGATTCTGGTTGACAAAATGCTGCAGCTGTTGACTGATTGCAAGGCTGCAAAATTAAAAAAAACAGCAACAAAAGCTTACAAAATGATATCTTAACTTGAGCCAAGATGCCATTTCATTTCGAATCATGTCTGGAGCAGCTGCTTCAATTGATATCCGACAGCTGCCGCCTAAAAGTTAGTAATTCATCTGCTGAGGATGTGTGTTGAGTTGTTTAGCATATTAATTATAAAATGAAATGAACTGAAATGAGTTATTTAGCACTTGGTTGTCTTTCAAATGTCAACAAACAGCAGTCGCGTTTGAATAACTTTACCAAGTTTATCTGATGCTAATGAATATTAAAATAACTAACTGCCAAGTTTGTCAGAGTTCAGATAAACAATAGCAAGCAACTATAAAACAAAGTCAACCTATTACAAACGATAAAATTAAGCAATTTTATTTGACTATTCCCATTGGTTGAATAATCCTCCAGTTCATGTGGAGCCATTGCTTAAGTCGTCTCTACTCTGAAATTTATTTTTGTTTGACATCAAAACAGTGCTGCTCACAGCACACCGCAACCCGTCAGTTGTACCAATTGATGGGTCTTGGCCAAGTGCCCGGTTGCATCTTGTATACGCTCCAGCAGTGGCAAGCCCTTGCGTACCTTGCCAAAGGCAATTCGCTTGCCATTCAGTATGGACAGCGGCTTAAAGCTGATGGTAAAGTTCAAAGCATTTCGTGCATGACCACGCACATAGCGGCTGGGGAACGATAGAATTCCCGCGTCCACACCATGATTGAGCACCTCAAAGTCATGCTCGATGTTGCTCATATCAAGGCGGCGTTCCGGATCCAAGGAAATCTTGCCCTCCAGCCAGAGGGGGGCAAAAGTGCGAGTAAATGAAATGCCACGACTGCTACGTCGGGTACATAAACGCATAAACTCCAGGACCACCTGGGGGCAGGCCTCGGTGAACAGCTGAATGCAAAGGCGTCCGGCTATGCGCGTACCTTGTACCTGCAAATCAATGTAGATTTGCGGTCGCAGCAGTTTACAGAGCACGCCCACATCGCACTCGGTCATCAGTTTCTCATAGCGATGCAGCACATGCAAGGGAATCTCATAGGTGAAGGCGTTTTGGCGACGTGTCTTAACCGCCATCGAATCGAAGAGATCGCCTCCCTTATGGAACTGCTTGTTCTTCTCCTGTTGCTTGCGTTCCTTCTCCCTGGCCACAGTGGCGTTGCGCCAACGTCCGGCGGCCATGCGTTCCGGAGACTTGGTAAACGTGCGCAATGTGTTGTTGCTCTTCTTGTAGAGCGCCGTCAGCATCTCCATATACGACAGCTCCATGCCATTGCCTTCGATCTTGACTTTCGGCGGTGGCAAACACGTGTTGATCTTGCCCTTGATATTGGCCATGCGTTCACGATGCTGGCGATACAACTCCCTTTGTTCATTCATCACCATCCGCGATCGATCCTTGGGTAGAGTCTTCTCAGGAATGGGGCAGGGTATGAGGCGTTTGTGATATTTGTGGTTATTCTCCAGGACCTTTTTGTCAATGTTGAAGGTATGCTGATGCACCGGCATAGCCTCCGGCAATAGGGGACTGCTAAAGACCGGCTGGGTCAGTGTAAAGGGTCCACGCTTGGCGGTAGCCAAATACGGAGTTATTGTGCTATTGACCAGAGGCTTTCGCTGGCCAGCCTGATGTGTGTCTTCGCGAAGAAACATTTTGGTAAATTGCAAAAATCAATAAAAATGACTAAAGAAAATTTTTACTTGAGATTTTTTGGTTGTGCACGGGAAGTGTGGAGATGTAACTGGTTAAAAACACAAATAGAAATGAACTGAGGATAATAGAAGACACACAGCCTACCTAGGCAAAGGTATGTTAGCCAAAATATTGAACATCGAAAGTTTGACCGATTTTTAATCAAAGTTAAGTTAAGTAAAGTATAAGTTAAAGTGGGGCCTAGCGAACTTTGACATATAATTGAACCAAGGATGCAAACCATACAAAACAGCTGAATTGCGTTAGAGCAGCGGTGGGCAAGCCATTGCACCCATTGCTCCCGAAACTTACTTTACGGCAACTGGCGCCGCGCAGAAGCATTAAAAATTGCCTCGTTTCTTGGCGCCGCCAATTGCCTCACTTCGAAGCGAAAGCAACAACAAATCTATTGCGTATCGGGGCACGTCGCCAGTCGTGTGGGCGGCTGAGACGTCTGCAAAAACAAATAATATATGGAGTGTGAGTCTGGGTTATATTTTCTGTTGTTCTGTTGGACTGCTCCCAAAATCATATTTTCTGATACTGATCCAATCAATAATGTTCTTCCAGAAATGGGAGTTCAGTTTCTGATTCCAATATTCCCCTCTCCGTAAGACTCTGCGCTCGTCGCAATGGTTCCTAATCTGGGAAAGTATCCTGGAAAGCCCGACTCCTGCTGACCAATTAAAACGTTACCAACTTTCACGATCCCTGAACGTAACTCTGAGCCTGAAAGCAGTAGAGACTTTCTTAAAGACTCCACGAGCAGAAACTTCTGAAAACATCAACCTTTTGGAAGTAATAAATGTGGGATTGGGGAGGTAAGGCCTATAGGAAGTGCCCTTCTGGCTTAAGCAACAACGCAAATTATTGCATCAGACAAAGTTAGCTTTCAGTACTCTCTCTCACTCCTCGTAATGTCTCTCGCTGCCGATCGGTAGGCAGTCGAAGTCGAAGAGCTGTTGCGAGACGGTCGTCAGAGAGTCGTTGGCCAGTCCTGAAGTTAGAAGAAGTGTCTACGGTTTGGCCAAAAGAGTCAGTAATATTTAAGTTAAAGCTAAACAATATATGTACTTGTAATTTATAAACAATCCATATCATTAATTTAATCGATGATCAACCCAGTGAGCTTAAACTTAAAATACACTACATTTTTTATGTAACCTACTTAAATGACAATGATGGACAAACTAGACCTCCGATTATGAGAAAAGAACTGGAAAACCAGAACTAGAAAACTCCTGCCTCACATTTTCGATCGATGAAGAACACAGGAAAACTTTTATCGCAGCTATGGAAATGAGAAGGAGACAGAAAGCACCGAACACCATATTTGCGACTGCCCTGCACTTCTTGGGAATACCATACTTAGAAGATCTGGCTAAAGCTCCGCTTTGTGATTGTATTGAGAGGTGATTGATTGAGAGTTTCCCGCATTGGTGTATATCAGGGACCGGTTCTCTTCATCCCTTACACCGAAAATTTATCGGTTTCGAGCGAGAGCCACAGAAAAGCATCGTACACGGTGTAGAAGTTTCTGCTACGATAAGTGAACATAGCTTTCACTAGTTCCAAAAGTAAAAAAGTCAGCACAGCACATTCGAAATTTTCCTCTGTTAGTTTTCTAGGAACAAGGTTTTTTTATTAAGATTCTGCGCTAAAGTAACTTGGCGTGACTATGAACCGTTGTTTGATCAGGAAAGCCCAGGAAAGTATTTCCTCATAAGAGATGGATAACCAAGCCAAAGGCTAAATGATCTAGCCTTTTCCTCAAAAGGTTCGATTTTTTATCGATTTTCCCGAATTCAAAAAGTCACCAATAGGACAGCTTTTGTTGGTCAGTTGCGTTGCCTTGGGTGGATAGGATTTTACCTCCGTGGGAGAGGGTCTTAGCAGAGGGAAAAGTTTATGGGGTCCCTTCATTGAAATCTGACTACGCCCATGTGTTGTGAATGGCCAAGGTAAACGCCAAAATTTTCTTGGATTGCTCTGCTGGCAAGTCAAAGGCAGTTTTCGGTATGTATTCAGAACTATGATAGCATTTGATCATTCTATAGCAAAGAACGAAAATTAGGCGCTTACCTTGACCATATATAACTAATGGGCGTGGTAAGTTTTCCGCAAAGGCAGGTAATAATCTTCTCCGAATGCCTTTAAGCCTCTTCCCACTCAGCTGCACCCATTAATTGAACAGCAGCAGCTGTCCTTTTGATGCCACTTTTGAACTCTGTAGCATATCGATAGAAAATCTAGTCTTTTAGAGAAAAAAGGCTAGATCATTAAACTTTTGACATGGTCATACGTCGAGGATAATCTGCAGAATGACATATACTGCAATGAGGAAATATAGAATGACCAATACAATGTTCTGACAAAATTTAAAAAACAGGAAATGTGGGAAGTTCAGAAGGTCGAAATCACCCGCATGGAACTAATGTGCCATCAAAAATCCTTTAAACAACTTCTAAATTGAAAAAAAAATTAAAGTATTTTATACTTTTTATTTTATAAAATATAAAACACATTTTACATAATTTTTGTATAGTCAAAGTGAATGTTAGCGGGCTCAAGGTCGAGGATTGATAATAATTCAATAATCAACAGAAAATGCAACAGAAAATACATATGAACCTGAACAGTAGCTGTGGCTGTGTAGACGCATGTTCGGCTGCCACCATGGCTAAGCCTTCGTCAGTGCACTTTCAGTTGCTGTCACACTATCAAGCCATTTGCAAATCTTATTTGAGTAAACTCGTAGGCGAATAAAGACTTGAGAATTCCATCTACCATAGCACAAAATTTCAATTAGCTTTAAGCTCCGTTGTTTAGGGTAGCTGAAGGTATATGGATTGGCGTTGAAGGTTGTTCCATGTATCTCTGTTGTTTGTGGCCACTATTTTTAATTACTGGAATTTGTCGCGAGTGTGCTCTAAACTGTGAACCAAATAAAGGGGTATGCTCATTTTCCAATAAACACCAAGATAGTTTTATTGTTTTTTTAAAGGGAACCGTTATGTTTAACAACATAGGAATCGTTTTGTATCTGAATAGGGTTTTCGACCTGTTTTGATTTTTACATAAATGTTGCAGGCTAAGGTCGGGATATTCCTTCAACGTCAAGAGCACTTAACTTCAGCTTGGAACTACAGAAATTTCTGCTGTCTATTTCTGCACCATGGAGATTCTCAAGTCTTTGATTAGCCAATCAGGGTTATTTAGATAGGATTTGCAAATGTTGGGTAGTGTGACAACAACTCCAAGTGTACTGAGAAGGTAATTTAGCCATGGTAGCCGAAATCGCCCATTTTTCTCACACCTAATGTACAATGTGTAAGATTTAAGGGATAAAGTCATGATTTTCGTTAATTTTGGAAAATTTAAAGCGAACGAGTTACTGTGTTCACTCAAGTGCAACCTTTTATAAAAATCATATATTTAAAGGGTATTCATTAAATAATTGATCCAAATATTTTGTCAGAGCCAGCCTCACATTAACACTCAAGTCACATTTACTAAAGCTAATAAATTTCATCAACATTTAAATAAAATACCCTCGAAATCTAACAAGATGTCATTTGAACAAAAACCAGTTGCCAAGCCGCCCTCGGAGCCACCGTGAGTACAAGCTGGTATTTTCATACAAGTAAACATTCATTTGTTGTATTTGCCATCCTCTCTAGTCGGGAGCGATCCTATGATGGCGATGCGTTTGTCAATCATTTTGCCCATCGTGGTGTACGTGAAATCATTGTCTTGGACGGTGCTGGTCGTCCATTGCGCTCCACTGTCAGCCAGCGGCGTACGTTCTCTTATGCGGCCTACTTGAAACCTTTAACCACCATGGCACGCAATGTGGTGCGAGACTTGGATCCGTCGAATGATGTTACATTCATGCGTATACGTTCGAACATTAATGAGGTTCACATCACACTGGACAAGGAGTTTATTTTGGTTGTCATACAGAAACTGAAGCGCAGAGGATCAATATTTAAATGATCAACACAGGATGATTGGGTGTGTGAGTGCGGACATGTCAGACTTTAATTGAAGTTGTAAATTAAATACACAGCAATTCATATTTTATGCAGACGATACAAAAGCCTCCGCTTTACATTATTAATAACTCTTGAATATTCATTAAAAATCAACATGCAACGAACATCGCTTACTGCTGTTTGATGTGCGGCATTTGTTGCATTGCCGTTCGAAGCGAATAAATTAAATGTCAACATGTGGCATGAAGTATGTCCACTTAATCACGTTGTTTAAGTGCTTCAAAAGTTGCCTGCAGATTGATCAAAGGAGAGGAAGAAAGTCGGAGTAAAAAGTGCCCAGCTTATGGTGCTTAAATTGCAAGCTTGACAAAATGGTGCAGAAATGTTATTGATGATTATTAATGAATCCACCTTTTTGGGGGGAGGGATTTGAAACAAAACTCAACAACAAACAGATCTCGGCGTGTGTTACTTGTTTATAGCCACGAGCTTACATAACTAAAACATGTAACTAAATATTGAAACAATATTCAATAATTCAATGGACAAACAAACAGACGTATGTTAGAAACCTTAAACACACAATAGGCGACATTTACAACCGCCTCCACCTCCAAAACAAACAAAAGCCAAACACATTAAATAAATACGCGCAAAATTAAGCCAAAACAAAAGCCAAAAGTAGTCCCAAACCTAAAGCGAAATGTGTATTTAGGGGGTAGGGGAATGGTGTGGAATGTTTGGCGTGTTCAACGCAATAAATGAATAATGGCATTGAAGCGTAAGAGCTGAACAGACACGTTTTAAACGTGCGAATTTAATTGCCATTATCATCATTTAATTTTTGTGAGTCAAACGAAATGTGCAAATTGAGTTTCAGCTGGGGCGGTATTCACCACAATAGATTAGCTTTTAATGAAGCTGCTCGTGGCCGTATTTATAAGCTCGTATGTGGATTCTATTTAAAGATTAATGAATGGAGTTTGGGCCACCCCCCACCGCAGTCTGTCATTATGATGCCATTTCATTTGGATTAACTAGTTTTGATTTTGAAAACAGTTTGTGAGATAATTAAAAAGAGCTACAATATAAACCAAACTATTCGATGGAAATTGAAATTATGATTATGTGGGTCAAACAGGTGGTTTGAATTATGTGACATTGGGTAAAGGAATTAAGCCAGAAAATTCTGTTTAAAAATACTCAATATTTGCAAGAACTAAAAATCCGGCTCGAATGACCAACTAGTAAAAATGTATAAAAAGGGTAACTTAAGGTGGTGCCAAAGGAACCAAAAAGACAAAAGGAACAAATGTTCGTGATAGCGTCAAAAGGCAATTTTTTAGGCACCCGAATGAAAATTTTTCTATATTTTGGGCGCAAATCGTCCCAAATTTTTAGTTGAGGGAAATGAAAATCTGCTTAAGTGTAATCAAATACTCATTATTTGGTGTGTGTAATGATAATTCACTGCTCAAAACTACTTAAATACTCATTATTCAAAAATACTTAAAGTCCGGCTCGAATGACCAACTAGTAAAAATGTATAAGAGGGCATCATAAAGCGGAAAAGATGTATGAAAAAGACAAAAGGAAACATATTTTCATGACCAGAGTCAAAAACCGTTTTCCGAATGTTAAACTGTTCTAAATTCAGGGTGCAACTCGTCCCAAATTTTTGTTCAAATCAGTATCGGTGAAAATTCACTACTTAAAACTAATAAAATACTCATTATTTGCTAATACGCAAAGTCCGGCTCGACTGAAGAACTATTAAAAATGTGTAAAAAGGTTAACAAATAGTGGTAACAAATTGTATCTAAAAAGCTAATCAAAATTCACTGCTTCAAACTACGAAAATACTCTATACCTGCAACTACCTTACATCCGACTCAATGGACCAACGAGGTAAATCTATTAAACATGGGTGACCATTGGTATTACTCAAGAACCGCCCCGCATTACAGAATTTCAGTTTAAATATATTTAAATGATCAAAAAACCACGAAATTTGCTAATTTTTTATGACTTTAACTATATTGTTAAGAAGATTTGATAGATGGTAATAGTAGACGGATAAATAGTAGCTTCACGGTCAATTGGTCCGAAAAAAATCCCGGAAATTCGGCAAATGTTATTTTGAGGTTAAATAGTATGTGTAGGCCAACCGGTCAATAAAAATGCGAAATATGCAAAACAGACAGTCATACAGATGAATTAAACCAATTAGTTCTAATGATTGTAGCCTTGTTAAAACATAATCATGTCCAACTGATGCTAAATATGGTGGCTTATTTTTCTTGGATGTGGTAACTGGGAAGACCATCGTTAAAATTGCCGTTAAGCCTCGAACATTTAAGTAGCGTCTAAATCAGGGATGCAAACAACTCGAAATAAGAACTGTTTTGTGTCAGTGGTTCACACAGTTTCTGAACTGGCGGTTCGTTTCAGTACATGGTTTCGGTTTCTGTCGCAATGTGTCTTTTCGCATACTTTGGAAATTAAATTCCATTTGAATATCTTTAAAATCCTTTAAAGAGTATCCAAGATGTGTGAAGTTGGTTTTGCAGGATTCGTCTACAAGTTCCTAAAGGAATGTACTTCGAAAACAGCGAATGTTTAATAGAAAAGAGTACGTACAATACGTATCATCTTACACACCCGATTTACTGATTGTACTGAAAATTAAGAATGTGGTCCACTAGAGGACTACAAATCAGTAATCAACTGTCAAGAAAAGACTGCAGAATAATGACAGCTATATCATGTGATCTGCTGGTGATTCCAGAAGACTTATAGGATCACATGTTGGTAAATTTTGTCAAGTCATCCATAAAGGCAATATCGATCCGGCATCGCTAAGGATTAATGTGGTCTTTCAGTGATCTCATTTGTAAAGAGTGGAATGGAATGTCGTTCAAAAATTACACTAGGCAACAAGGTCCAGTATATTGAAGTGTTGGTAGTGATTCTAGATGATTTTCGTGTGCTAAGCAAGACTGCGTTTTCAGAAATTGTCCATCACGTCGAGATTTTCAGTAATTTGAGCTTAATGTTGCTAAAAGTGCCTATTTTGACTCTTTTTAGGAGCGTTTTTCGGTGAATCCATTCTATGGTTTGGACTCTCTTTGATACCATCGGAAAGTATACGAAAGTCATCTAGAATCACTACCAACCATTCAAGACACTGGACCTTGTTGCTTAGTGTTATTTATAAATCCATCGCGTCCTCTAATTGCTTGCGATGCTGGAGCTGCTGCTGGGCCTGCTCCTGTGCGTGCTGCTGGCGGATCTGGAGGTGGACCTGGAGGTGAGCCTGGAGGTGAACCTGGAGGTGAACCTGGAGGTGGACCTTGAGGTGGAGCTGGAGGTGGACCAGGAGATAACCCTGGAGGAGAACCTGGAGGTGGAACTGGAGTTGGACGTGGAACTCAAATTTTTTTTGAGCTTAAAATGTTTTGAAAAACGGAACATATCAACTCGCATCAAGATTTTGAGTTCTCAAAAGTATGGATTAAGTGACTTACAAATTTTGGAGAATCTAAAGCAGGGACAGGCACATTCCTATCTCGTGTGCATACAAAAATTCTATAAGCAGCGCTGCTCTGACACACATAGTATAAGCTGTACAAGCGCTGCTGTGTTGCTTGCTTTCCTACGCGGCGACGCAGTCGTTGCTACTGAAATTGAGAGCAATTTTTGCGCTGCTCTCACATACACCAATGCAAAAATGTAAATGTTTTTTTTGCCTGCCTCTGATCTAAATGGTGGTCCATCGAGTGTTTGGAATTTGAACTATTCATAATTTGACTTCAAAAATGTCAAATGTCATTCGGAAAGCGACGAATATTTAGTAAAAACTTTGACATTTACGAAAAGGGTGGCTATTCGCTTGAAGAAAGTTGGAAAATATTGAAACCATATTTCTAATGTGTTCAGTCCTGGACTTAAACTGTGCATAATTTGAAAAAAAAAAAAAAAAAAAAAAATGTTCCGAAAACTCAATTTGTGGATCAACTCGTGAAGCGAGTCCGTAAATCTGGAATGTTGGTCAATAAACCAACCCGTGTACGTACTTTTCCGGTGAGCTGGACCGAAAACATTGCTGCGGTTGCTGAGAATGTAAGTGAACAACTATTGACGTCTACTCGCGCTACCGCGCAATGATAAGTGATTGGTTCTTTGAGGAAATTGAAGCGGAAAACTTGTACGATATGTGGTTTCAACAAGACGACGCTACGTGTCACTCAGCGCACGCCACAATCGATCTTCTGCGCCCTATCCTCGAATATCGAATAATCAGCAAATATGGAGATGTGAATTGGCCGCCAAGAAGCTGTGATATATTCTTGATTATTCTTGCAATCACTTAAAATCCGGCTCGAAGTGTTGGAAATGTATGAAAAAAACCAAAGGAAAAATATATTCTTGAGCAACAAATTGTCGTCAACAAATTGTCCCCCATTTTTGGAGCAATCTATGTCTGCAGTTCGTCCCAAGTTTTTCTTCAAATTTAAGCATTGCTGCTAAAAATACCTGAATAATTAATATTTGCAACTACTTAATATCCGGCTCGAAGGACCAATGATTGATAAACACTCTGTACCCCATTAAAATGGATAGAATGGTGCAAAAGGAATTCAAAAGCCGATTCTTTGGGGCACTTTTGAAATTCACAAAAATTTGTTCAAATTATCCGTACAGTCTGTACCGCAGACAAATTCAATTGAGTGTTTGCATCTGCTTTTGGGCTTCCCAGTTTTTTGGTGTTTTTGGCCAGCGGGCTGGCATTGAAATTTTCAAGACTGCCTGTGGCCCGTTGAAACGTGAAATTGCATATGCGCCTCATTGGCCATTCAGTAGACCTGGGGCCATTTAGTCGCAGACGCAGACATGAAAATCCATACACAGCTACGATACATAAATTTAAAATTTAAGAAACTTACAAATTAAGCTTTCAGTTATTGATCATTAAACCGAAAACCGCTTTTGGTCTAATTATTTGGGAATTAAAATTTATTTCTAAATATTTGTCTGACAAAAGCCTATTAGCAACTAGTTGGGAGTTGTGTTTGTTCCCATTTGTTGCACTTATTGGTCACAGCTGAATTAAATTTAATTCGCATAAATGAAAATTAGTTAAAAATATAATAATTTATGTGTTTATTTTAAATGCCAGCCAGCAGCTTTCAGTAATGTTTTATTTTTTCCCCATATTCATTTGAGTAATGGTGTTGCTTTTTGCCACATTTGTGCAGCATTCATCATGCAAGCTGGAGGAGCCCTTCAACATGTGTGGCCCTAATTAGCTTCATTGCTTCCAACTTCAACTTCAACGCCAACTCGCTCTTGTCGTCTCCCGTTGCTGTCGTTTTTATGGCGTGTGATTAAAACTGTTCCAAGGGTTACAAATGGTTCAGCAATTTGTGAAAAACTCGTCTTTTGCTGAAACTTGTTTATTTGCCAGAAATATTTATCAGATATTCTGACATTGATTGCAATTATTTTCAGTGAAAAGAAAAATCTGTGGACAAAAGGGATGTCCAGTAAGACGACTACAAAATACACTGTAGTCTTATATGACAAGGAGATGGTCGAGTCAACTCTGCTTCATACTTAATGTTTGGTTTTACTTTCGCATACTCTTTTTGGACATTTATAATGAATTGAATTGATATACCTTCTTATATGCGTAGTGAATTCTAGTCAGCTTATAAGTAGGCAACACTTTTTTGGTTTGGTTTTTGGTGATGGTGAACATCCGGTCAGCCCATAAGTAGGCAATAGATTCGAAAATTTTCGGTTCTCTCTGCTGCGTATACGTAATATTTTTCATGTGGCTTTAAGCTTGTCCACATATTCCCCAATATCTGTAGCTGCTTCAATTTGCCAGCTTACCGACTTCATTATCAGTATTTATGCAAAGTCAATGCACAACAAATATCAAGCATACGCCGCATTGGTCCTTGGTTGTGGTGAGACAACAGCTGGCCACCGTTTCTGTGGTCTTTTGTCTGGAAATTTCACTGTATTCCCTTACAAGCACAATAAGTTCTCCCTCCCTCCTCTCTTTCTCTCGCATATTACACTTTATTTTAATGTATTATTAATTTTAATTACTTTCCAATTAAATTGCAATTAAACGAGAAAACCATACGTCTGATTTAACTGCAAGCACACGAGAGTGCCATCTGCCAAGTAATTATAATTATCACTAATAAAACACTACCAAGTGAGTGTGCAAATGCAAATCCAATCCAATGCAGGCATCATTAGGAAAGGCTTACACGAGATTTAGAAGGTGAATGTTTATAATTGCTTGGCAGCCCTTCATCTTTTCCGACTTATCGTCCCCTTAATTAATGAGCTGTTATTTAAAGTGGGCTTTTGTGTTTGCAGAGTGGAAGTGGGGAATTAATGTTCAGATATAATTTAAATTAAACAGGCATACGTTTTATGCAAGAATTAAAAGTCTAGCTGCGGGCTTGCCATAATTACGTGCACTGACTTATGGCAGTTAAGAAGCAAAGACATAACACAGGAAACTCTGCTTATTTCATATAAAAAAAAAAACTAACAGAAGTTGTTTCCGTTGGCCTTAAGCCAGGTAGACATAAACAAGTTCTTACAATGCCTTGTCATCGTCGTGGTGGAAGACACCAAAACCACATAGACTGGAGTAGACAATGGAACATTTTCACTAAGAATGTTTTAAAATGAGATAAATGTACGAATGTCAACTGGGAGAAGAGATGGCGAGAAGAGATTTATTTCAGTTAAAGTTACTTAAAATGACTACTTTGATTCTTTAAGGCGCGTTTTGTTGGGAATCATTTTTTTTGGTTTTAAGTACTACCCCTTAACTTTGAACCAATCTATCCCAAACAATGTTTGATTTTTTTTAAATGAGGATATAAAACTAAGAATACTCAGTAAGAAAAAAACAAAGTTCCAGAATCTATCCCAACTGGACACCTAATTTAACGATTCCGTTCGTGAAATGTCTTCACCAAACAAGCCCAAAGTTCACGGCAAAACACCATCTATATATACAAAACAAAGTGGGGGTTCGATACTCCATTTAATCCTAATTGCACAGCTGGGCTACTGCCTTTTTCGCTGGCCTACCTGTTCCTGAACCGCAAGTAACCGGCCACAACGAGGAGAGCTTAAATTTTGGCAAAAGATGCCAGCTGGGGCCTCATCTCCCACCAGTCGATCGAATACCAACGGCCATAAACGACATTGGGACGCTCTTTGTTTGGCATTTACTGCCAGCCTGAGCCATCTATAAGCTCTCGAACAAACGTGCCTGCGCCCACAGTCGTGTAACTAACACGGCTGTCGCCAACATGCGACGTCTAGCTACAAAACCTCGCATTCGCACATCAACCCATTTTGGTTCAGTCGTGTTTACTACGTCTGTGAACCTGATCGACAAAGTCCTCATCCGAGGCAGCGACAAAGTCCTCCACCGAGGCAGCGACAAAGTCCTCAACCGAGGAAGCGACAAAATCCTCAACCGAGGCAGCGACAAAGTCTTCATCCGAGGAAGCGACAAAGTCCTTATGCGAGGCAGCAAAGACCTCAACGTGAGGCAACAAAGTCCTTAACCGAGCCAACACGAAGTTCTCGACCAGAGGCGACTTCGCGACTTCAACCATCAAGAGGCAACTTCATTCCGGATCCGGCGAACTTGCTTATCGACGCCCCCTCGAAGTAACCAACGCCCATCAACACAACTACGCAAGTCCGTACTTGGTGCACATGCTTAGTACTACGAATTCAGCTGCTTCTTCCCATCCCCCACACGGCTACTGAAGGGGGAGTACTGTGGCGGCTGTGCCCACACTACTCACGAGCTTCTATCGATAACTACGCAGCTAATCATCTCACAACTCGAAAAGTTTCAGAGAGTGTGTGTGAGAGAAGCGAACGCGAAGCCAGCGCTCGGAGCTGGTTTCTTCCAACAAATTATGTTAAGCTATTTAAGTTAAATTAATAGTGAATTAAGAACGATCTTAATCCCTATAAGGTCAAAAAAGTTGCGAAAATTTGCCAAATTTTATTGTTTGGCAATTGTATTGCAGTTGCTTCTTCTGTGGCTAAATCATCACTTAAATCATCATCTAAATCATGACTTGGGACGAATGCACAATGGCGCACAAGCGCGCCTTGGAAGCACTTGACCGAACATTAATAGATCTACGCAACGACTCGAGATGTTTTGGAGGCGCAATGATGTTACCGTCTGGTTATTTCCGCCAAACACTGCGAAGATCAAATGCTGCCAATGAAAACATCCGATCTGTGACGCTGTGTGAAGAAACCTCAGCTGGCAGCAAACATATGAGTTGTATTGCTGACCGATCCATCTGCTTAAGAATTCTCCAAACAATTGCTGACAATCGGTAATGGTCGTGTTCCGCTTAAGGAATGGAGCGGATTGATTTCATTTACTTCGAATTCAAGCAATTTTCTCTCAACGAAAGACGAGCTTATCAGCAAAAAATACACACTATATTTTTGCTAAGTATTATTTATGATTTTATAGAAATAGAAAAACAACTAATTTATAATTTTTATTATATTTGTTTACCTTACTGCCTTGAATGGGGATTGAACTCAGAACTTTTTGCATATAACACGAATTGCATGGCGTCTTATCGTACACAACCATCTGGCACGACGCAGGGCCTACTTAAATATTTCGATAGGTTGCTTGAAGTTTCGAAATGTAACACTATTAGTCTCTTTCCTTCTGTATATTTTCTATGCGTGCCTTTCTCTTTATGGTCAAAATTACGTGTTATAGTTTAGAAATTATATAAAAACTAGCATATATCCCGGCGCACTTCGCTACGCCGCCGTCAGTGTATACTGACATCACATTAAACCGATATAGTTTTTCTTTTCCGACCGGCTTTGGGTAACATTACCGTTATCGCTATTGCTATCGCTATCGTTATCGTTATCGCGTTCGTTATCGCTATCGTAATCGTTATCTCTGGTCCAACTAGATTATAACTAACGCGTCCTTTCTAAAAGCGCACCAAAAATGAACAGCTGCTTGAAAACTCGAACAGTTTGTCACGAAAACCGAATGTTGTAGAATTTTGCACTTATGCTGCATTGGAATTCCCAAGCAGGTGTAGCAATGTTGGCATGAGGAAGCCACTGACGACATGCAGTCGATAGGCAAAGACTGCTGAACCGAGTCCGGGAGGTTCGTGAAGCAGCCAACTAACCTCCTTTGTGGTGACGTGTATGCCTGTCTAAAGTTATGTAAAACATAACATTACATCAAGCTGCCTTAAACTAGCTAGTTTGAATGTCAATGTGGCCAAAATTAGCACAAAGTGGTCTTAAATTTAATTCAAAATGTTTTTAAAAAAAGTCCAGATGTTTCCAAGTTGTGTCCAAAATGTTATTAGCATTATGCTAACCTATAACCTATAAACCTAGACCTATAAACTGCGTTCATGAAATGACACCACTGTTCACAGTTCAAGAAAAAGCGGGACTACTCTACTTTTGTCAACCAATGGGCTGGATTTCGGTAGACTTAGAATGAATTTTTTCTGAGTCTAGGACTAAGCAGAACCTAAATTACTGCTTTTCAGAATTTTCTATTTGTTGTTTTCAGTTCCCGACATAACGTAAATTCCATTTTTTTGCTCACCAAAACCCGAAAATGTTGCTAATTTCTGGTGACTTTGAGACAAGCCCAATAATTTCTGCGCATTGCCCAATAAATGTGGGGGCTTCCTTTGCCCTTTTTTTGTGGGCAAATACTTCATAACAAGTTTGATGCAACTTTTAAAACATTTACGCCATTTTCAGGTTGTACGTGACAACGCATGCCAAACGCAAAAGCTACTCTCACACATTACCCGTTCATACACACACACACACCGCAAGCAGACGTTCTTAGGGGGATTCACTTTTTGGCAGAGTTGTTCCTTTATAATACCCTGTAGCCATTCAAAACGAACTTGTGCAAAAGTATGTAACAGGCAGAGAAAAATTGTCAAAGCCACTTTTTTAAGTTAGAGCCTTGGACTAACATCTATTAATTCTTAAGTTTAACACAAGATTCGATTAAAAGCAACTTAGCTAAGCATTATGTTCATTCGAACATATGTATGTTACAGGCAGAGCTCGCAAATAACAGTTGACCGTTTTTCTTTGCGTTCTGCTCAATAACATAACATGAAAAATACGCTGCTCCTGGCGGGGTTAAAGTGAGACAGTCCAACTTTTCGGAGAAGCAAAACACTTCGTTATCTTATCTCACGGTCTCAGTTGTGCTAATCTTTGTTTTTAAGCGTCATTCAAGGATCTGTTCTACACGCTTTATATGAGCAGCGATGTTAAACTGAAGTAGCGATGCCAAAAAGTGTGAGTGTATTGGTGTGCAATATTTAAGCGACACAGCCCAGCTTTGAACTGCCCTTCGAATTTGAAGGCAGAGATTTAATGCGCTCGGCTCGTGTGTGTATAGCCGATTGCGTTCGGCCCCTGGGGGCTATGAGAAACATCGCTGTAACAACTTATAGAGAGCGATCCGTCTGAGCGCTCGCACATTAAGAGTTAGCAGATGAGCAAAAAAATGAACTGCTCATTTCAATGGTTCTCTTTTTTCTTTATTTGGTATTTTTGTGTGTGAGTCACAAGCCCAAACAGGTACCTCACTCACACTTACACACACACAAATGCAAATGACTTTTATTTTCTTCGCTCGCAACCAATTGGTTATTCGTTAGGCACAGAATGTTTTGTTCAAGAGCCGATGTGAACGGCTCATCACTGACTCTTTGCTCAAAGGGTTCGTAAATAACAGTAATTTTTGGACCACGGTCAATTGTTATTCGAGAGCTCTGGTTACAGGGCATTTAGTAGCCTTGCTCTTGTTTGTTTCATCTTTTTTTGCTCTTTAATTGCAGCCAAGCGGGTGATTATTTTTGAAAAGTTTCCTCCGGTTTGTTTGGCCATGTTAAAAGCTTTACCAGCCCCTACAACAAAAAAACAGAGAGAAAATAAAATCACAAATGCATTGCACGTATTTATTAAATTCCGTTTGCACCGTTTTTGGGTTAAAACTTTTGTCCGTCTGTGAGGTTGTGCGTGTGAGTCTGTTACGGGAAATGGTCTTTGCATAGCAATCAAATCGCGCTTTTGCCAATGGCATTCTCCAGTCAAATATCAAATATTTTAATGCGCCTTTCTTTGGATTATGGAATGGAATCAATAATTTAGTATACATCAGATTTGGGGTGGGGGCGGCACGTATTATTTTATACGCCGACTTAATGGCGGGTAATTTGCCGCTTACATTGAATCAAAATCAAAATTCACAGAAAGTTGAAACATGCCAGACAAAGTTTTCACATGAAACTGGAGAAAGATGTAATTGAAAAACTTTGACACATCAGGGCGTATGCTTAATGTTTTAATTGAAGAGTTGAGAGAGATAAAATGAAACAGATTTTGGGATGGAAAATGGGAGGAAAAGTTATATTTTTTAAGTCGATTAACTGTATTGACATTTCCAGTTTCTTTGGGCTGAAAAGAGTTATAAAACTATGCGATTTGTTGATGTCGGTTTTGTATGTTTGTCTGCTTCTCTGCAATTGAATTAACGTAATTCTCATTTGAAGTTTGTAAATGCCATAAAATCTTAAATATTTCCCATTCACTTTTTCTTGGAAAGTTGTGTCAACTTAAGTTTTTCCTTATAAAAACAATTTTAGTCATTTTCTGTTTGTTGTTGCTTAAACAAATCTCACTGTATATATTCAATTTTCTACTACATTCAATAAGTAAGTTGTCTTAGCAACTGCCAAACGCTTACTTAATCCTCTTACTTTCGCAGTTATTCAAAATGGTGGGCGATGGTTTGAACAGTCCTCGCCATCAGGGCGGTAAGTTGAACCTCACTGAAGAGAATGCCACTCCGTTTCCCGATAAATACTCTATGCGCAATTCGCGAATTCTAAGCGTACGCTTTAAGGACCTAACTGAGGTCCCACTGACCGTGTGGCAGACTGCGCAACAGGAATTGGTGAATATTGTCTGCCTCGAGGGTAATCTCTTCACCGAAGTACCGCAGGATTTGCAAATGCTGAACGAATTGCTTACCGAACTGGTTGTGGCCAAGAATCAACTCTCGTTTATACCCACCTGGATTTCACAATTTGCACGCCTCCGTTTGGTTAATCTCTCTTGCAATTTACTGCGCGAATTACCCATGGAATTTGGTGGTTTACAGTTGCTCTGCGAGTTAAACATATCGCACAATCGTTTCGATTACCTGCCGCGCTGCATTTACGAGCTGCACAGCCTGGAGACTTTGGTGGCCAATGATAATCACATCAAAGAGCTGGATGCCAGTGAGGAGGGCTTGGGCGCCTTGCAACATCTCAGTTGGTTGGACTTGAGCAATAATGATATACAACTGGTGCCGCCCATTTTGGGAAATTTGAGAAATATCACCCAGTTGGAATTGAGCGGAAATCCATTTCGTCAGCCGCGTCATCAGATTTTGACAATGGGCACAGCGGCCATAATGGATTATCTGCGTGGACGCATACCGATGTAGTTAGTGTGTCAAGCGGAGGAATTTAATTAAATTATAGGTTATAATTGAGTGAAATGAGGAAATTGTACTTTAATTTTGTAAAACTTTCTCACATGTTTGTGAAAAATGTAAACGCAATCATGTGGCAAAACTTTGGCGTCCAATAAATGTCCGTAAATGAGTGTAAATGGGAACGACTACCACAACAAAGTTTAAGCACTGCACAGTGTCTCATGTCTCTTGAAAAAATCGAGAATTCGAAGCAAACGCATTGCTAGTTGTTAATTGGAAGTTGCTAAGTACATTCGGTAGTTTAGTTAACCAGCAGTAAAAAAGTTCTAGAGACTTGAACTTCTTATTTCCATATGTTGACTATGAAGTCTAGCGGTACTTCAAGCGGACACCAGAATGCACTCTCTATTAAGGGACCCTTCAATCTACTGTGTAATCTCTTTATTGAAGGAATCTGCCATTCAGGAAACATTCCTTCCTTCCACTTCTTTTCTCCTACACTTCAGTCCAAGAATAAGTCTGAAAAGAGAGACAACTAGCTTTCCGAAGTCTTGGATGAAACCTGAAAGATGTCCAAATTAAAAACGTCCATTAAGTGGGAGACGAGCCCAGCTCAGCTGGACATTGGGGAAACTACACAGATGTACTGCACTCAGCATAATTGGTCAGATGACGGCCGTGTGCAGACATTTAACTAGATTTGTTTTCTTCACTAGTTTTTGAATAATTGTTCCTATTCAGATTCCTGGGTATATTTGGTATTATGGCTTATCCTATTCCGATTCCTGTGTATATTTGGTGTTATGGCTTAGGGTGAGCGAGTTTTCATTGTATGTTTAAGGAAAGATAGTGGGAATCTAAGATTTTCTTAAACAGATTTTAAGATTCGTTCAGGACTCATAAAGAATCAGTCATATACCCGGTCACCCCTCTCTGCTGTTGGCGCCAGCTTTGTAATAATTAGCCATGGAAAGCTTCTCAAACTGCCGTTCGGATTCGGCTTTAGGTCCCTTTCTCTTGTGCGAAAATTAGAAGCGCACAAGCTAAGAGATTGAGAGAGGCTCGGCTTTGGCCCTTTCGGGCTGTGTCAAGCCATTTTTCATTTTACAAGCAGAAATTCGTGTGTTGTGAGATGAATATCAGCAAGGAAAGCATGTCGCGCATCATAAAAAGTGACTGTGGACTCAGCGCATACAAGAGACACACCGGCCACGTGCTCACAGCAGCATTTATACAAAAACGCAAGACAATATCGAGAGCATTACGTCAAGCACTCATTAATAATGCCCACAGACGAATTCTGTTTACTGACGAGAAAATGTTCACCATGGAGGAACAAGAGTCCAAACTCATTTCGAGAGCTCAGAGAGGTCACCATGCAGTTTATGTGATGGTTTGGTGGGGAGTGGTGAGAGATGGGGACACCAAAAAGGAGTCAAAACTTCAGGGAAGTGTATCATTCCATCGTTTTGGAAAAGGTTATGAAGCCTCTCAACACGAGAAACAAGCCGCAAACAAGCCGTGGAACTTTCAACAGCTTCACAAAGAAAAAAAGATCCTAAAAAGATCCATTTGGAATGGATATGTCTTTAATATACTTTTAATCATCCAACGGAGCTGAAAATCATTCAAAAGATATTAAAAATGATCATCCCTTATTAAAAACATATTCAGTCCAAGTGGATACGGAAATCATCAAATGGATATTTTGTAATATTATTTTTTCCCTGTGCAGCTCACATGACAAAAACGACTCAAACATGGCTGTATTACCATTTCTACGGATGATTGGCCTTTTGGTAGCCCAGACCTGAATCCATTGGACTACAAGATGTGATCCGTTCTCAAGGCTATGGCTTGCTCTACTCGACACGCAAATATTGAATCTTTGAAGCGCGATCTTGTCCGAGCAGTCAACAAGGCAAGAGAGATAGGCCAGAGAGGCCATAGACTTACCCTGACTGGGACTCGAGCTCGGGACTTTGAAAGACGCTTTCACTGACACCACCTCTCAGCCAACGGTACCACACTTCGAATGCTTTCAGGAGCGCCAAATTCATATTATAAATTGACGGGGAGACAATGCCGCTGCCGGGATCAAGACATTCTTTTAAGGCTTAAAATTATATCCAGCAAGGCTTATTGCATTAATGAGCTAGGAAAATTACTTTTTGATGTGAAACATCCTTATTTTTGGTACAGTGGATTTGGTACATAAAATTTGATTTCAGCGTCAAGTTCGATACTTTGTATTGTTTACCGAGTGAGAGCTCCTAACATCGATTTGGTAGTATTGAGTACTAAGTTTTACTTACTTAGTACTTAGAAACGATAATACTCTACCACTAAATAAGTAAGTACGAAGTATCAAGATCAGAGAGTCGGGTAGCGAATATCGAGAATAGTGTATCGAGTAATTAGCATCTTGTACTGAGTATTGAGTACTGTGTACCGGTAACTAATTATCGAGTACAGTGTATAGAGTAAAGAGTATCGAGTACTGTGTACCGGTAACTAAGTATCGAGTACGAAGTATTAATTATCAAGGGCACACAAGCCAATAAACTGAGAACACCTTGGAATTGGCCCCTTGGGCCGCTGTTTAAGGCCAAATATGGTTAAATACTTGATCAGTCTTTTCTGCTCAACCTTTCGGAAGTATCTGAGATAAAGATTGATGTCCTTAGCCATTACAACCTATGTTAAGCTAATCGTTTCAACATGGAAGTTTTGCCAGTTTCTGATGCTGTTCGTGAAATCTGACCATGACGTTTTGGTTGATACGCAGCTTGATTTCTCTATAAACTTTTGAAAGCCGCTTGTGAGAAGAAGAGTTAAAGTAACAGCTGTCAGAACTGTAGCAGAAGTCTTTCCTGCATTTTAGGGAGCAGGAAGCGGCGTAAGTCTTGACCTGAATCAACATTGTATGCCCTGCGATGCTACCAGATTAAGGCTTCCACCATTTCTAGTTGGATTTGAGTTAGAATTACTCGTGATTTCCCTATATTGAAAGAGTTTTTTGGTAAAAACCCAGCTTATATATGAATTTTACTGTCAAAAGTTATGTTTTCAGCTACTTGATTTGTCACCACGAGCCACTGTGCGCCGATGCGTGGCCCTACATAACCTGAGCATAAATGCACGCATTGCCATGGCAATGTCCAGATGAAACCAGATGAAAAAATCGGAAAAAAAAATCAAAATGATAAACGAGATGATGAAATTGGTCAGTGAACCTAAATTGGCTGCCACAACTGCAGGCGAAATCACAGGAACAGCAGTAGAATAATAACCAATGCGTTTTTTCTCCTGACAGAATTTTTGATTGTGAATTGCTCAATCAATTGCGAGTCAATTGGCCCCCACACAGAATTGTGGAAATAGAAAAACGAAACGGAATTTCTGCAATTCGTAGAATTCTACTCAAATGTCTATGTAATTTATGTATGTTGTTTTGTGGTCCATCAAAATGCAAAAAAGGCAATGAGCTTGTACAATTAATTACTGGCAAGTGGTGATGCAATATGAACATTTGCGGTTTACCCAATCATGTAAACGTGTTTTCGCATAATTGGGGATTTAATTAAAATTTGCATTTTACATTAAAAACTTTTTCTGTTTTTCTAAAAACTAAAAACATTTTATTGTTGTTTCATGTCAAATTAAATATTTACGAGTATTTCTAAGCCCCCCAAGAAAATTCACTCCTTTCATTAATTTCTGATTGTGACAGCACATTTTGTCATTTAATTGAGCGTGAAATCGTTAATGACAGTTTTTGTGAATGGAATAGCTGGCAACAACAAAAAAAAAGTATGCACTTTTATATAAATTTGTTCATAAACAATTAGCTCATTGCGTAACCATAAAAAGAGGTTTCACACTTGAATGGCCCTTCAAACAAATTTGCATCACATTATTTGTTACAAAAAATGTAATGGGTAAATCAATCAGTGTTCATTTAATAATAATAATGTCCATTAGTCAGATATGCAGAATTTACATAAATTAACCATTTGTAGTCATGCGAATTAAAAGTAGGTATGTAAATAAAACTTGTCTGTGATCTAAGAACTTTTTACACTCTTTGCTTTATGTTTTGATTTGAGCTTGCAGTTGCCCAAGTGTTCAAGTTGAGCTCTTCTCATACCAAGTTAGAAAAGGTTTTTCAGGGCTTCCTACACTGCTTGACAGCATTTCCGGACCCCAGATCATGAAAAAAATTTTATATTTTAAACAATTCAAAACATAATGTAACGCGATTTAGAGGGTGGTATATTGTCAAATAGAGCAAATGATACTTATATTAATTTCAAAACAAGCTAGAAAAGGGATAATAATAGTGTTAGCCTGACAAACCCGACATCCGAAGTGGGATCTGTGCCTACTTTCTAACGAATCGTTCGGGAAGAAATGCAGTGCCGGCCGTGAGGATTGGACTGAACCTGATCACAAAAAATAAAAACCCTCAACCATTATGTGCCATTTCTGTTAAAAAAAAAATTGAAAGAAAAAAAAAAGAAAAGTTTGGAGTCTACTATCAGTATGTCTGCCCACTATCAGAGTATGTCTGTCTCTTTCTGACGCTCACTGATGATTGAATTTGAAAGCAGGACAAAACCTTATTCACTTTGCTCTTCTACGAGCTTATATTGTCTGAGGATTTGGTCCCTCCGATCAACCTGAAGCCTCCTGAACCTCCTGAACCTGAACCTCCTATGTAAAAACTGCAAGTACTAAATAAACTTTAAGAAAAACCTTCAAATATGAAATGGATTTTTTATACATTTTTGGGTAAGAGTAGACAAAACTTCAATTTTTATTCGCGGGAGAGCTTCATCAGAGACTGCTTATTAAGAAATATGAATATATATAAAAATATGAAATTTGCTATTCAGATCACACTTATTGCTTTCTATATTGGCTAGAAACCACAAAGGCTTGAACACATTTTGGGTTAGCATTTGCCCTCGTTTTTACCGCGTCAAAGCAATCCCTTCAGCATGTTTCGTGTTTTCGGCTTATGCATTTTAATATATTCAGCCAATTCAATTCCCTTTGGCCATGGCAATTTCACATGTAAATTTGCTGTCAAATTCAATAAAAAACACATCAATAGCGTTGGCTTTTTTCTCTCATTATCAGTTCTCGCTAATTAATTGCATTAAATTATATCAGAAACACATGGTGTTCGATATATTTACATGAAAAAACACCTTCAACCTCAGCGATTTGTGTTAATTGAATGTTAATACACGCTAAGGACTTTTGCGGTAACAATTTAATGATAAATGGAACATGAATGGTAATGAGGTAAATGGAACATAGCACCGAGTCCTCTCAGCTCTCTTATCAGTCAACAATCAGCGACGACGACGACAATGATGAGGATGATTATGTTGATAATGGTGAGGCAGCACTTAAGCGCTTTTGTTGTCAAGTGTGTGCCACACATGCCAGTACTTGGGCACATGCAAGGATGCAGTTTTGTATTTCTATCTACTTGATATTTTGCCTTATTCATATGACGAGCCTGGCACTCGAAAATATGTCAACAATTGAACAATTTCATTTATTTAAAACAAACAACAGGAATTTGCTATGATGTAAAAATGATGGCACACACTTAAAGCTGCTGACAATATTTTAATACATATTTCATTTCACAAAGGCCATGTGTCTTCTGACCTTGTCGTCTGTTTTTATGATTCTCTGTGTATGGTTTTTGCATTACATTTTGGTTTTTTATGCATCGAAACAAAAGCAGCCATGGCAGCATCGAAGCAAGTTAAGAGCATAATGGAGCATAAATGCTTCGACTGTGCAAATGTGATTTTATTTTGTCTGCTTTGACGCGTCGCTGGCCCCTCGCTTAATACGCACGTCTGGGGTTCTTTGAAGGAGGAGGAGGAGAACCTGTCCCATTGGTGGTGGTTCGTTTTCTTTTTTATTACACGTGCTGGCAGAGCACTTTGTGTCCTTTTTTTTGGTTGTTGCTTTTTGGCTTTTAGTGGGGACCAGCCAAAAAATTTCATGCAAATGGATTAAGTAAGAATTTAAGTAAAAAATGCCTTAAACTAGGCTTTAGGCGGAGGGTCAAGATTGGAAGAAGTTAACCCTGGCAAATATTTGGTAAAAGATAGAAAAGAAAGTCACGGCGAAGATAAAATTCTAAGTGATTTCATTATTTTCTGTTCCAGAAATCGAAAAAAGTAAATAAAATATATAAAAAGGACAAAATTGGTTCGTTTATAATGCTTTTGCAAGCAAAATCAAAGGCTTTGTGTAGACAAAAAAGCTCTGAAAGCAACCATTTTGGACATGATTGCTTTAAACCAACAACTTCATGTACGTTAAGCATTTGGAAAGCTTATGATTAGGGACGTATTAAAATTTTTGGAAAAGTACACTGAGAAAATAATCAAGAAATTTCGTACTTGAATCAGGAATTTTCAACTTCAAAGTACGTAGTTCTGGATTCAAGAGGGTTTTTGATTTATAAATTCTTGATTTCAAGAATAGGTTGGATATGTAAAACACAATTAGGAACTTTTTAAGAGCTTTTATAGCTCAATGTAGAATGTTCAAAGTACTAAATGAAGAACTTAGTTCAAGAACGAATAATGTTTGAATAAAGATGTTTGTTATAAAATGACTAACCAGCTATACTTAACATAAGCCTTTGTTATTATAGAACTAATCTTCTGTGATCAAAAATCCATATATATATTGTTGGGGAGATATCGCACCGCGACCAATCCTGGTCTATTGTGCCCCCTACTGGGTTTAAAACCCCCAAGGCCGCATTTTTTCTTTTCGATTTTCAAAATTTTCGTAGGTTCTAGGTTACTAATCTTATTGGGGTATAAGCGGTCTTCCTCAAATCTGTTGAACTTGCACCCCGCTAGAGCATAACAGTGTGCTAGTATATGTTCAGAGGACTACTCCGTCACTTCACAGAATCTCAAAGCTACTCTGTTTGTCTAAAGAAAACAGGGAGCGAAAGACAGTTTCAGTTCTGTTTTTGCGGTATTCTGTTGCGCTCAGAACAAAGACAGCTTTTTTCGTTACTGTTTCTCTGCTGTCTTTCACTGACACTTTTGCCGAGAACATACTTCCGAAGTGTTTTTTGCGTATGTATATGTGGTTGTGAGTTGCGCTCGTGTGTGTCTTTGCAGCGTCACACATACAAACAGCCTACCAAACGCACAAAACAAAAAAAACACTTTTCGTAGACACTTATTGTGTTCTGCTCATTTGCAGACAGTTGTTTAGTGAGCGCTCGCTCAAAACAGTTGCTGTCGGAGGTTGTCGGATGACAACCGAAAACACGTAACAGAAAACACATGAGGTGCGAGAAAAAGTGTTCCGCTCAGTGAGAGACAGATCTCAGAGATGGTAAGAGATAGAGGTTTGACATGTATAGGGCATGTGCTTCGTATACTTGCAGGTAGATAAAGTTTATTTTCAATTTTTTGCCACTTCCCCGAAAAATGGACAAAACGTCATATCTCCCACAGTTTTAAAGATAGAAGGTTCGTACGGATGAATGATAGTCTAGCTATACGGAAAACAAACAATTGTGGGCAACACCGGTTCCAACGGTGATGGGCAGCACTTCACAGGTACAGAGTATGTTATAGTCGGGCTTGACCGACTTTCTTTCTTGTTTTCAATGTATTATGCGTTCTATAACTATTAGATAAATATTCTAGATTTCAGCTCTGCAGCATCCATATTAGACTTTTAAGCTGTGTACTCAAACTAAATCTAGACCTAGCTAAAAATACAACTTTTTACGCTGGAGTCCCAGATAAGAGTACAGTATGATTGCTCAACGCCAAAATACCACCAAATGTCAAACGGTCTTACTGCACTGTGATTTGATTACATTTTAATTGATTTAAGTAATAAAAGTGAAAATGCTGGAGTATTTGGATGATATTTGGAGTGCAGAAGTCATGGGCAAGCCCTTAGCTGCGTTTTATTTTTTTTTTTGCTGCAGGCTGCAGTCATTGCTGAATTCATCTAGCAAGGATAATTGCTAAATAATTGCAAACCATTTTTTTTTGCTTCTACCTAGCTAAACCTACAGCTAAAGCTATCAGCTTTTAGCCAGTCAAGGTTGCGGCGCCACGCGTTTTTAGCTAAGGCATTTAGCTTGTCTGAGAACGGCTCAAGCTAAGAGGCCAGCTAAAAGTTTTAGCAAGCGTTTAGCTACCGTTTTTGCTCCGGTGCCAAAACGCGGGCCTGCGGGTTTCGCCCGTATGGCCGTCTAAGGCAGGGTGCACTCGGTACGTCGGCCTCATATAAGTTTGTATCTAGGAAGGTACGACATGGTTTTGCAGCGTGGATGTCCAACCGTCTTACGGAGTTCAATCCTATTGAGGTTCTCGAATTTCAGGCAAGGATTGATGTCAGCTATCTAGGCATGTTTCCTGGATGATGAGTTCATAAAAGTCATGGGTTATTGATGGTTTTTCCATCTTCTACTACAGAGCAGAATAGAATCTATCATTGCTAATGTGGGGTTTACTATTTTCTGATAAACTATGAGGTGTGTTGTCAAATGCTCCTCAATATCTAGAAAAGGGCATAGCTAAAGCCACTTCCTTATCTTCAATTGTTTTCTCGAGCACCATCCCGAGCTGATATAGTGACGTGTCCGTTGAAAGGCCTGCTCTGAACGCGTTCTGTGTTGGCTGGAGGGGTGCCTTCTTCAGCAGCGAATTGCGCATACAGTTGTCCACCAGCTTTTCTATCGTTTTCAATAAAAAGAATGTCAAGGTGATGGGTCTAAAAGATTTGGGGTTAGTTATATCCTTCTTCTCTGCCTTGGGGTTGAAGACTTTGAAGAGTATATTATAGACTAGCTTGTTTTTTCAGTGTAGTTTTCAAATGCCTAAACTAGTATGTAAAAAACTAGACGATTTTCTTAAAGTTGGTTCAACTTTAAACATCTGAAATTGGTTTCAATCTGCTCTCCTACTCTGCTTCCCTTCCCTGCACCACCATTTTGATGTTTCCATACCCAAATTACTGTGCCTTAAGGACATCAGCTAATTAATGTCGTTAAAGTCTGTGACAGAAGCTCTTGAATCCTGTAATTAACTAAATTGATAAATCAAGCTATCACACACGCTCACACACTTACACACTCTTGCATCCATAACCAAAAGCCAAATGCCGCAGAAACGTTAAATGGATTATCTCAGTTAACAGGCAGCTTAATTAGCAACAAGCCGACGTGTTAATAGCTTGACGACAGCTTTTCCCCAAAAGCCCCAAAATACTTATAAAAAAAAGCAAAGCCTGCTAAAAATATATTTAATCTAATTTGAAGAGGACAATGTCAAGGCGGCTGTGCGCCCATTCAGGTGGAAGGTCGTGCCGCACACATTAAAAATCCATTTCAAAGGTTTAGAGCCACATAATATCGTGTCCCAGGTGAATTTGTTTTGGCCCAAGCGTAACTTACCTTTTGTAATGGGCCCACTGGAACGAGAGCAAAGAGAAACCCAAAAGTTAAAGTAGATGGCAGATACAATTTGAAAGTAATTTTATTATAAACCAAAGCTGCCAATTAGGATAATGTCTTGACTTAAAGCAGCTTAAATTTAGCTCTGTTACTATTTGCATAATTCCTCTGGTGTGGCGCCACAAAAGAATCAATAAAACATGAAGTTCATTTTCCAAAAGCCAATCAAATATTTCGAGGAGAAATTTATACCCCCTTGGGAGAATGCCGCAGCAAATGCTTTCTTTGTTGTAATTATTTTGGCGAATTGCTCACAAACAACTGCAGTTAACCATTTGCCATAGAAATCTTGGCATGCAAACACAAAATGGCCCCCGGGGTGCAGTTGAATTAGAGCCAAGCTGGTTGCAGTTCTGCTTGCAGTGCCAGCTTCTATACAAATACACATGTAGAGTGTTTCTGAGATACTCACAATGGGCCCCCATACACTCACACACACACACACACACCCGAGTTGGCCCTTTCAAAAGACATTTATCAAAACATTGCATGACAATGTATGCCAGATGTAACCCTTAAAGAATATTCAAAACGGTTTTTATGTTTTGATTTGAACACGTGTTAACAACATATGAACAAAAACTGCATAATAAAGAGAACACAGAACAGCGTTTGCATTGGAACTACACTTGCTTGGGTTCCAGGTCTAGTTTTGCCTTTGAGGGTTATTTTCTTAATGTTTTGCTACTGTTTATGGTGCAATTTTCAATTGCCTGGGAGAAGCAAAAGATTTGCCAGCGTGCAGGTGGCGATGTTAATCTCAATTTTGAATGTGCAACATGATATGGATTTGATTGGATCAGGGAACAGTTTATTTTGAAATAAAGAGAACGAAGACACTCTGGTCAACTTCAATATGCATGATAATAAGCGTTACTAACAGAAAGTAGCCAATAAGCAATAGCATTCGCTTGGCTATGATAAGACCACATCAAAGAAGTTTAAGCCCATAAAAACCTCAAGCTATTCCCAGTTTTAGAAAAAACCAGAGACGTTCAATCAAAGAAGACAGGAAAGATTCAAAGACCAAAATGATCTCACAGTGTGTCAAAAATCTACCAACACTCCATAACAAAGGTGTTATAAAATTTTAAGAACAGATCCGGTTGAATAATATTCGCATTTTCCGTTGCATACTTTTTGGAGCGGGAATTGTAAGTCTATTATGTACTTAATGCAAGATATTTTATACCTGAGCGACAGAGTGGCCCTCTTCTATAAAATCAAGGTTATCGATAGCCACTTCCACCTCAGCCTCTGTAAACTGTTTGGGACAACGATCCTAAATGAGACCTTTTTTATCATATAGGGCATCCAAATTAGTGCCCGCATTTTTTTCCGTATCGGACCCTTCCAGCTTCTTGACCTTGTTCCTTGCAGTGGCCTGCTCCCCATTGCTCAGCTCATGATTTTTTTTAGTTTCAGCGTTGTCACATCGTTGTGATTCCTTACCATTTTCTAGGGTTTAAATCAGGGCTGCAAACCCAACAAAGTTTTCGGAATTCCGGTTCGCGGGTTCGAACCAAAATTTAACAATAGTTAAGGTTCGGAAATTTGAGGTTCAAGGTTTTTGGACGAAGGTTTTGGTTCGAACCTTGGATCAGCCCCTGATACAATTATTCAGGTACGGCGCTCATTTAAAAATGTGGACTGACAGCATTTGCTAAGAGAGCTAGAGAGAGTATAATAGGGAAAGTGTGTAAATGAGAGAGAAACTGACAGGGCACGTGCATATTACGTACTTGATGTAAATCAACATCAGCAACAACAAAGTGAGCTGTGCAAACGAAAACCCTCCCCTAAAGTGTGTGTGTGAGTGTGACAACCTTTTACATGGAATGACAGCAACAGACTAAAATAGTGTGGACTAAATTGAGAGCACAATGACATATTCGGCGTACCTGTATAATTGTATCATGGTTCAGCTCATGCTTGTATAATATTAAAATAAACTAAATCTTTTTTGTAATCTTCTCCTCGCGATTCTACAAATCGATATCGACCTAAAAACTACCGAGTCCTGCGAAGAGCATGGAAATTGGGTCGTTTATGGGTCGGAAGCGAATTTTAAAACACAAAGGAATATTCAAAATATAACTTACTGTTAATAAAATTCCATTTCGTATTCTACATATGAGAAATTCACAAATGACAAAGTTAAGCTATTGTTTTTTAAATCATTTAATAATTTTTGGAGTCGAGTATCTTTAAAAACAGATGTTCTGAAAGTTTTTCTAGTTCTTTAATTGAGCTTTCCTGCTGATTATAAGAGTCAGTCGCCCAAGAGAGATCAGAGACCAATAGAAGTTGCCAGAGATAAATAATTTTTGATATCTGTAACTTTTATTGTACCGAACCGAAGATTTAGGTTCGGCTCAGCTTTAAATTTTAAAGAGGTTCGGTTCAAGGTTCGGCTTACAGCAAAATAAAGTCGGAATTCCGGTTCGGTTCGAAAAATGTTAGAACAGCGGGTTCTGAAATTTCATCGAAAAAAAAAAAAACGTTTTTATGCTTCGATCAATCATAAATGACCAGAGGGGCCCCTGAAATTTTCTAAAATTTAGGTATGAAATATTTTTCTTTCTGGCTTTTCAGGTTATTACAGTCCTAAGAGTCACTTACTTATCTCACATCATCCTAAAGATCCCCGAATCTCATTATAGGTTAGTCAAACGGGCTTTGATGTATTCCTTAAGGACCCTCCTTAAGGACTTAAACCCGAAAACTAATCAAATTTAGACGAAAAGTACTTTTCTTTTAAGGTACGAAAAGAATATTGTTGCAGGATCAATCGTAAAGGATTGCATCGCAGCGTTTCTTTTTATCCAAGTGGAATTACATTTCTTCTGAACTTTCAAGGGTATTCGGTCCGAAAAGCCCATTAATAATATAAAACCGTGCGTAAATCAACCAAATCTTAACAACAATTGCAACAAACTTCGACGTTAAATTCTTTTCTTACGAGCTTCCAATGTTACTTTAGTCGCAAAACATCATTACTAAAGGCGTATACTCAGATGAGAAAAAAATTTAGTTTTTCACAATATTTCATTCATATAAGACTGTTGCTCCAAAGCATATCAGATTTTAAAACTGTTCAAATGTGGTTCTATTAAATTTTTAACTTATCTGAGTAATGCCCTTAAAACATGTTACTGAAACTAGGTTTAGTGTATTTCTTGAGGCCCCTGCTTAGGGATTATAAGCCAAAATATCCTTCAATTTAGTGGGAAAGTACTTTTCTTTCGGTCTTCCAAAGGAATATCGGTTCATTATATTTATTTGCATTTCAACATTTTCTTAAACCTGATTGGAAGGTACATTTCTTCAGGGTTTCAGTCGATAAAACGCAGAACCCCATTTCTAACCTTGGACCTACCTTAAGCTCAGTCCTTTTTAACCCTTTTTAGACACTAAAAGAAATTTTATCCCGACCGACCTTGAACGCGGCCAGACGGTGAGCACAAACAGTGAGTAAAATGGTGAACAAAGGGTTGAAGTCCTGCGAAGTATAAAGATCTAACTTCAAGCATGTTTTGCTTAATTTGGGAGAAAATCGATCATCGGGCTTAAGCAAACCCTGTCATATTGCCCATTCCCGTTGCCATTTTTGGTTAATAAAAATCTTTCGGAAGTTATTAATGCGATGCGCTTCTTGCTGTTATTTGGCATGCGGCAAGTGTGCAATTGTGTAAAATTGAAAATTACCAACAATAATAAGCTAAAATGGACAAATTAATCGTAGATTCCCGACTACCACAGAATTTGTAAAAGTCACATATCCGCCTAGAGAAAAATCAAAGTATTCAAACTTAATATTCCAAAATCGTTTTATCAATCTTTTGCCAATTGAATTTGGCAGATTTCCTGAATTAAGTTTAATACTTTAGATGGGTATTTAAGGACATTAGCACGTGGCAACAATTGAGCTTAATGCGTTGAATAAACTCCAAAATTTCCAATTTCAAATTCTTATTAATACGATTATAACTCTGAGTTTGTGTGTGTGTGTGTGTGTGTGTGTGTGTAATAATGACATTTTGGCACGTACGAGAGAACTTCTTCCTAATTGTGTGGAAAATAAATTGTCTGTGAATTTGCGGCTGACCGAAACTGTGTGTCGTGGTACGTGAGCAGTTTGTTACCTGGAGTACAAAGATACACAGTTTAGACCCTAAATAAACTTGCAAGTGTAAAGTTGCAGCAATGGCAGCAACAGCAGCAGCAGCAGCAGCAAAATATTTACCATGACTTAAACGACTTTTGCCCCAAGTGCAAAGTGTGTATAAATAAATCAAAGTTTATTTAGTCACAGAGAGAAAGACTTGCTATGAGTGGGTGTGTAGGTGTGTGTGTGTGTGTTTATGTGTGACTTTGATTTTGCAATGGTGCAAATTTCCGCAAGCCAAATGGGGAAAAATGAGCTGGCATTCAAAGGACGGATGCAATATTGCATACAAAACTATAGACGAGCGAAGGAAGAGTGAGACAGGAATAGGAAATGTTATGAATGCGCAATCATACAACTGGCAGCCACCGCCGCACAGAAAAGCAGGCAAGTGCAGGTGACAAACTCTCACAAACAGACTGAATGAAAGAGAGACCCAGAGAAAGGGTTACCGAGTGAGAGCGTAACTGTAACAAAAACACAATGAATGTTGCCTGCGGATGTGAAAAACTATTTTACAGCTGCTTTTGTGGCGGCCGCCACCTCCTTGACTTTCGCATGTGAGTGTGCAGCGTCTTCTCTTTATACGACTTTTCCTTTTAGTTTTCTCATTTTTATCACAATGCACGGCGGATGTTGCCTTTTGATTTTAATTTATGATCCATGCAATTTTTCTATAGCATTCAAGCGCATGCCCAGCGGTGATATTTTCACGCAAAAGTTGTTAATGTTTGCCCAAGTAAATTGTGACCTTAGATTTATCATGGCACAAGGGAAGGTGTAGATGTTTTGAGATGGAGAAAAGCACAAAAGAAGCAAAAGAGTCCGTCTTGAGAATCAAATGGTAGCCACACTTTTTTAGGTCCAATTTTCTTTCTAAATTGTAGCAAAGAAGAAAAGAATATAAAGCTGTATTTTCACTTGTTTGATATCTCATAAAAGTTTATCAAAAGAGATATCAGAAAAGTGTAATAGTCTATCTGAGAAACACAAAAATGTATGAAAAGCATGGAAAAACTGAATTAGAAGTAGGCTTTTCTCTAATATCGATTTCTCAAATGGATTTTTTACTGACAACTCATAGTAAACTGAGACTGTTTCACCAAACTCGTATGATTTTTGATTTAAAAGTGCAGACACTTTTGATTTTTGAGGTTGCAAAATGTTGGGCTTTTTAAATCACAATGCTGACCCTTTTGCTGAAACAACTATTTTTCATTTTAAATTTTACCAATTTAAACGTAAAAACAAAATGATTGACATTTGAATCAACAGTGCGGGTCTTTGGAAGAAAAGGAGAGAGGAGAAGCGCCTTTTCAGAAGGAAAAAGAATGAGTAGGAAAGGCGTATGCGTGAGGAAGTCGAAAGCCTGTTCAGCATGAGTGAGACTCGAAAATTCTACCAAAAAGTTCGGCGACTAGCCGAAGGTCTTAAGGGGGGAAAACACTTTGCGAAAAAAAAATTTTCGACTTTTTTTTTTTGCATATTTTCGTAGCTTGGATATTCAAAAATATCCCCCTAAAAGGATTTTCAAAAATTCGAAAAAGTTTAGAAGATATAGCCCTTTTAATGACCCCAAGGTGACCCGATTTGCCTAGCAACTGCAAACTTTAAACGCGTTTATCTCGAAACCACGTTTTTCAAACTGGTGGCCACGATTCAGAGGAAACCAGTGGACCGATTTTGCTCGGAAGGGCTTATACGACGCAGAATTGTCGTCGCTATCGTTCGGCCCTCCAACTTTTGGATACCTATATTTTAAGTGTACTTTTTTACACTACACTACAAAAAACAAGGCCAAAAAAAATTTTTTGTTTTCAAATGTCCGCCATTTTGTCAAAAAATTTTCAATTTTTTTTCGGAGGGCCGAACGATAGCCACATTAGTTGTAAACATAACTGCATTTTTCTTTTTTTTTCAAATCATCCCAAGTGCTGCAACCATGGTCACCATGTGGGCACCTTTTTTTTATTCATCATTTTTCGGAGGCCGATAACTTTCTGAACGGCCCTCATATTGAGAAAAAAAAATTTTTGTATTTTCCTTTCATTCATAAACTATTTAATAAAAAAAAAAAAATAAAAAATCTCTTATACTTTTTTTTCTGGAATTTTTTTAAAAACCATCTACTTTTGCTCATCGCAAAGTGTGTTCCCCCCTTAAGCCCGGAGCCTCACAATGTAAGGACGAAGCCGGAAATCTTGTCACAGATCCAAAGGAGGTACTAGACAAATGGAGAAACTATTTCTCCAACCTGCTGGGAGGCGATGATGAACACAATGACGCCTCTGGAGAAGTAGTGGAACCACCAATCGATGATATAGAAATAGACCCACCGGACCATAACGAAGTTTGGTTAGCCATAAAAAGGCTAAAAAATAACAAATCAGCTGGAGCCGATGAGTTCAAGGCTGGCGGCGAGGAGCTGGTAAGGTGCATGCAAAAACTCATATGCAGAATTTGGTCCGAAGAGAGTATGCCCGAAGATTGGAGTCTAAGTGTTCTCTGCCCAATACTTAAACAAGTAAGGGAGCTGTAGTCGAGTGCCCCGACTACAAAATACCCTGTTCCCTTGACTTCTTGTGTTTCCATTCACATATACACTCACTCACACACACACACACACACTCTAACAAACGCACACACGCACGCGCAAACGCGGTAACTGACAATGCAAGACCCCCTCTCGGTGCTGATCAAGCAAAATTGATTCTTTATAACTGGGTCGCTAATGTCTGATCTTCTACCTGTTACATACATCTCTAGCTCTGTTCAAAAGTATCGCGAATTTTGAATTTGCCTGGTTACGTATGTTCATTTCGTTTTTGTGGCGCTCACTTATGCCGACACCGGCCATTGAATGTCATAAGTTCGCATGAGATGTTAAACTCTGTCCGCGACGACCCAAATTTGCTCCAGAGGGTCATAACTGGTGACGAATCGTGCGTTTATGGTTATGACGTGGAAACCAAAGCTCAATCATCTCAATGGAAGCTGCCGCACGAACCAAGACCGAAAAAGCGCGCCAAGTTCGGTCGAATGTGAAAGTTTTGCTGACAGTTTTCTTCGATTGCAGGGGCGTGGTGCATGATGAGTTCTTGCCACAGGGAAGAACGGTCAATAAGGAATATTACCTGCAAGTTATGCCAATTTGCGCGAAGCAATCCGCCAGAAACGCCCGGATTTGTGGAAGAACAATTGGCTTTTGCGATGGCGCCCCTGCTCACACATCGTTGCTTGTGCGCGACTTTTTGGCCAAAAACAACACACTAATGATGCCGCAGCCACCGTATTCCCCAGATCTGGCCCCCTGTGACTTTTCTTGTGTCCTAAACTGAAGAGGCCCATGAAAGGACGACGTTACGCTACGCTTGACGAGATAAAGACGGCATCGAAGGAGGAGCTGAACAAGATAAAAAAATGATTTTTGAAGTGCTTCGAAGATTGGAAAAACCGTTGGCACAAGTGTATAATATCTCATGGGGATTACTTTAAAGGGGACAAAATAGATATTCATGAATAAATAAATAATTTTTGAAAAACACAAAATTCGCGATACTTTTTGAACACACCTCGTATGTGTATGAAAACACAAGAAGTCAAGGGAACAGGGTATTTTGTAGTCGGGGCACTCGACTACAGCTCCCTTACTTGTTTAAAATGCAGCGTTATTTCACTTTAACTTTTATTAACGGAGAATAAGAACCAAACCATGACCAACTGTTCATGATTTAAGAACGACATTTTGTTTTCTGTTTATTTTAACTGATTAATATTCATAGTAAGATACTCAAACTATATCCTTAGCCATGTTTTTGGTAATAATATAACATAGTTGATCCCAAACTTTAAATATATTTTGTTGTTAGCGATCATCATCAAGTCGGACTCGTCGGTCATTTTTCAAGACCCAAACTGAGAACGAGTTTTCTTAATTTGTACGTCGTATACTTTTAAAAACGTGGTCTTGTTTTAAGAACGGAAAAATCAAGAACGGATTTGGTATAAAAGTAAGAAAATGGGGCTGCCTTTCAGAACGCCATTGTTTTCTGAGTGTAGATCTGGTATAATAATACTCGAATTCGTTTGAGCAACTGAAATCGATTGCTTAATGCCAAGTGAATTCAATTCGAGAGAAAATTACGACGAGATCTAGTAACCACAGATTGTCTTGTTACTTACTTACAAATTAATACAACTTAAAAGCGAAAAATTAACGTTTACACGAAAATCGAGTCGAAAACCGGAACAGACCCGTTAGTTATTCACATTTTAATTTGAAATTTGACTCCGAGAAAACATTTAAATATCCTTTAATCTCTATATAAATGTAGTTATTATCAATGCTGCAAATCGGCTTAGAATTGAACCGGCTTAAACCATGGATTTTGATTTTTTCTAAACTGTGAACCGAACCTTAAGTCAAACTAAAGGTGAGCAAATTGCAAATTGAGATTATTAGAATCTTCTAAGACAAACCAACATTTTTAAGATGTCAACATTGACTAATAAATCAGTTGATATTGCCATTAAAATGGTTTCGTAAGAAACATGGGCCGAGCTATGGATAAACTTAGCTCAGAACCCACGAATTGGAAAGGAAGAAAACGAAATTTTGCTTTTTTTTCTAGTTCCAAAAAGGTATGATCTGGCCGAGAGAAAGATTGTGGGACTAAGTATTTACCCAAAACCGTAACAATTGAAGTGGTTTCTTTGCTATTTCAGGAAATATCAAACTAATACCTTTAAGATTCGACCAAGTGAAGATCCTACTCCCAAACAAGTACTTATCCATTTAACTAAATAGATTTTGTCTGGCTTGAATAGTTTTACCCAATGTCTGAACTCTCTTTTTGGCCCAAGGCCAAGGTTAAAGGCTCACTCAGCGTCCTAAGCATTTTTACGTGATTTCGGGTGAAGCCATTTGCTACGTGTTACGAGGAAAAACTACATATTATTATAACAAAATTCAGCTGCTTGGCCAAGCAAGAGCTTCTTCCACGAACATTTATTAAATGTAGCTGTTGGCACGACCATTTTATGGAGCCAATAATCTTAGATTACACTTGCATTTGGCTTAAGCACTTAAAGCTACCAATGCAAGAGAGCATCAGCTTGGAAACCATATGCACATTGTGGCGAATGAAGAGCCAAATTGTGAGTGGGTTGGTGGAAATACCAATACTTGTGTGGAGTGTTGCATTCATTCAATTTCCATGTCATCCATTCACCTGCACTCACGCTTCTGGCACAGTCAGCGACTGCAGGGAACCAAAATGTGTTTCCTATGGCAACAATTTATTCTTTGTCAAGTGCTGAAATATATTTAACCTGCCAGTTGCTTGCACTTGCAGTTGGGTGGAGGAATGAGCTACTCCTGTCAGCGTCTGCTTCTGCTCCTACTGTCTGTCCTCATATTGTCACGTGATGTCGCAGCGTTAACAGGGATTTATGCAGATTGGCTCGGCAACAAGTTTTGGCATGCCTGCAGCATGTTGACTGGTTCTGGACTTAATGTCTGCTTAAATCCAGCCTTCAGATGCCACGAAGCTGAGCATGGTTTTTGACAATTTTATGTTGTAGATGTGCGAAAACTGTGCGTTTAGCGAAAGTTAAAGAAAATATTTTATATTCAAACTAAGCTTCATTAAAAATTTGTATCCTGCTGCTCATAAAAGGAGCATTCCTACATCCATCCAAAAGTGAAAGAGCGCAGCACAAACTTAAGTGCAAATTAGCGTCGCAAAAACTAAAAGAAGGCAGACAAATAAACAAACAAACAAACAGGAAAACACTTCATTCAGGTGCTTCAGGTGTGGCATTAGTAGCTGTTGACACACATCCCACGCCCACACACGCGGGCCAGCGAGATCTTTGGTACAACATGTCGTATAAGTATTTTAATTAAGCATCAAGAGGCGCGCCAGTTTCTTGCGCTGACTAGCGTTTTAATTAAGATCCACTAAACTAAGACGGGACTCGACATGACATGCGGATGGGCGACGGAAAGTTTCCATTTGAGCTAAGCTCGCAGTTAAAATTTAATTTACTTGGCACAAACTTGTGGCGGCGGCAGCGGCAGCAGCTGCGAAGCATAACGGAGGGTAAAAAACATGGATGACTCATACGTTGAGCGCCCACAGGCGACAGGTGGCGGCGACAACAACAACAACAACAACAGCAGCGACAACGATAACAGCTACACCTTCCTGCCTTGGCCCTTAAATTGTTTGCATTTAAATGCCTCGCTCACTTCCAGCCGAAATATAAAGAATGGTGGCACAAGTGTATGCATGTCCTCCCTCGTCCTCGCTCCTACATATGCTGCATATTTTATATTTATCTGCAACGCGTTAAAACATTCGCTGTTTTAAAAGTAATTCCTGCAGCTGGTGGCATAATTTGGCATATAAAAATTCTTTGAGTACACAAAAGCTGCATCATTTTTTTAAAGGTGGCAAACAAACATTTGTTAAATTTTGTTTAAATTGTTAAACATTTTGAATCGCCCTGGTAGGGTGCTTAAGCTCTTCAGTTGGTCTGCAAAATGAGCTATTAAGAGAGGCTTCGCAGGTTAGTGAACTTTTGTTAAGGCACAATTTTAATTTCCGAGGGGAGAATTGGCTCTCAAAAATACATACAAACTGTGTGGATGCCACAGTATAGCCACTTTATGGAGAAATGGCTATCCAAGATTTACCATTACCAACTTCTGACTATGCTAAGTAATTCTGCAGGCTTACTTAAGCCTTAATGTACTCTGTACCTGTGAAGTGCTGCCCATCACCGTTGCGAGCGGTGCTGTCCATAATTCTTTGTTTTCTTTATAACTCGACTATCGTTCAACCGATCTTTACCATTCCATTGGCGGATCGATAAATAATTCTGAAACTTCTAGTTATCTATATCTTGAAACGAAGATAAACTTGATCTGCCTACAAGTATAAGAAGTTTTGTCCATACATGGCGTACTAAATTCTTTCCATTCTGGATCTGTTTGTTCATAAGACGGACCGATGCACGGATAGTTGGACAGGTCCAAATCGACTCGGCTGTTGATACTGATTAAGAATATAGGACAAGTCAAACGCACTATTTATAGTATTTTGCAGCGAATAAATAACTAAATTTGAAAACTAGGAGAAGTTGGAAGTTTGGTCGAAAATTCTCTTTGTTCTTTAACATCATGACCGGCCAAGCTGCCAGAAAGCTAGCCCAACTTTTTTACAACATGTAAGTCAACGAGATGCAACCAGAAAATTTAATTGCAGCCAACGAAACATGAGAAAAGTATTGAAAAAGAATTGCCAGACGTAAGCAAAGAGCACCAAGTTACACACCTGAACAAATACAAACTGTCAAATCTCAATGTCGGTGGATGTGTACCCAATATGGTGGCAAACACTTTGTTTTAGACGATGAAAGTTACTTTGAGTCGCAGCCAAGTACCGGGAAATAGTGCTTTTTACACCTCCAATGGATCTTCAACACCTGGTGATGTGAAATATAAGTTCAAGCGAAAGTTTGAGCCCAAAGTTATGCTTTACATTGCGATCTCTGAGAGGGGCATATCGAAGACGTGGTTCAAGCCAAGTGGCATTGCAGTCAACAAGGAAGTGTACATAAACGAGTGTTTAAAGAATGCTTTGATACCTGGGAAAATCATTCCGACAATAATTATGTTCTCTGGCCTGACAAAGCTTCTCCCCATTACGCTAAAAAAACACGGGTTTCCTGAGCAGCAAGACATCCTTTTAGTACAAAAGGAGCGGAACCCAACAAACTTGCCGCAGTGTCGTCCCCTTTAAGATTTTTTGGAAGTCTGAGTGCTGCAGTTTACAAAAACAACTGAAAGGCCAAAAATATCAAAGAACTGGCCAACAGGATTCGCTTATGTATCCGGTAATACGACCCCAAGGTCGTACAGGCCGCCTGCGGAGACATTTTCCGGAAGCTACGTCGAGTGGCTGGTAACGGTCCTTTCGATCAAATCCATTGATGCAATTCTTTCGTATATGTAGTCATAAATAAACTGTACAATTTTCCGTTGAGATCCGTTGAGAATTGTGTTTATGGCGGCATTTTAAAGTTTGAGCAGACTTTTAGCTGTCACCCGTTAAAGGTGAAAATATGTTTTTAAAATAAATGTAATACCAGAGAAAGTACAACTATATTAGAACTTAATTGTAAATAAAAAGAAAAACGAATATCGAAAAAATCGCTGCAAAACCAAAAAAACAATAGTGCTATATGGCAGTTCTATAAAAAAGAATGAAGATGATGGCGGACTTGCCAAACGCAGAATATGTGCTGCAAGACTCAAAGTCAACGGTTTCAAATTTGAAGAAACATCTTCAAGACGTACTCAGGAGGAATCAATTCGTGAACGTCTCCTGTTTGTTCATTAATAATAAATTTTATAAAAATACTGTTTTTTGACTGTATTTACGACCTTTTTTACTAAGTAAACCTGCAGTTTATAGCCGGCTTACGCATAACTTAAAACAGAGACTCACTATACCACAAGGGAGACGGTCGTGAGGGATCAACCTCAATCATCAGTGATCAATGTCTGACTGTGAGCTCAAAACCAAGTTTTGTATACCCTTGCAGTTTGTTTTTCTAAATAAGACTACTTTTCGTATCTTACTTTACTATGAAAGCTATACTATATAGATGTCCGATTTCGACCAAACTTAGAGCAATCATGGAAAAGCATAACTAACTGTTAATTAAGAAATTTGGAGGCGATCCCAAATAAAACAAAAAAGTTTTTCTCACTAAAGCTTTTGACCAAACTTTCTCAATAAAACTTTTTTTTCGACCGATCCTTCATACTGCAGCTATATGCTATAGTTATCCGACTTTGATGAAACTTTGTAGAAAGATGTTAATGTATATAAAATAAGAATATGCCAATAAAAAGGACGTTTTCATTAAAAACAAAAAAGTTTTTCTCACTAGAACTAGTTTTTCGTCCGATCGTTCCTATGGGAGCTATATGTTATAGTCATCTGATTTCGACTTGCAAACTTAGTTAAATAATGGCAATGATAAGGACGTTTTCACTAAAAACAAAAAATTTTCTCATAGAACTAGTTTTTCGACCGATCGTTATAGGCAGCTATATGCTATAGTCATCCGATTGAAAAAAGTACTTTGGAGGCGTTTCCATTAAAAACAAAAAAGTTTTTCTCATTAAGACTAGTTTTTCAACCGATCGTTCCTATGGCAGCTATATGCTATAGTCATCCGATCCGGCCGGTTCCGACAAATGTGCAGCGTAGTTGTACCAAAAGACTTCGTGCAAAGTTTGGTGAGGATAGCTTTAAAACTAACATAGGAGATAGCATAGAAACAGACGGACAGACGGACAGCCGGACAGGGCTAAATCAACTCAGCTCGTCATGCTGATCAAGAATATATATACTTTATGTGGTCGGAGATGCTTCCTTCTATGCGTTACAAACATCCGGACAATTTTATAATACTCTCTGCAAGGGTATAAATATATAACAAGCCCGCAAACTTTGTGGAATAATCCAGATAGTGTCGGAAAAGACAGACTGTCCCAAGAAAAAATCGACGGCAAGCTGTTGGAGTTATTTTCAAAGAGATTTCAGCCATTTAGCTTTGTTAAAGAAACATGGTTTAAAGAGTTTGTTTCCTACCCTTAATCCAACAAACGGAATCCCAAATCGATATCAAGTCTCCCTCTCGTGAGTGTGGCACACATGACTACGAAAACTAAAGAAGCACAGACGGTATGTTTAACGACAGCTACATATGGGTATCCCAAAAATCTCTAGAGATTTTCATATAAAAGAAGAGATTTTTAATTTAACTATGAGGACTTTATATGTAAAGTGTCAAGAATAATGTCGGCTACTAGATTTTAGCGAAGAAAACCAGTACGCATCAAATCTACTTTGCCTTGAGCAGTCGGTTTCAAATAACTCAACTTTTACCATCTAATTTAGTGGCCTAGCATTTCGAAGACACTTCATATGTAAAAACAAGCACTTTTATTTCCAAATGAAACCGTTTATCCGAAAATCTCTAGAGATTTCTGGGACACACCCGATAGTATTTATTTTAAATTTTTTGAAAACATAGAAGCCTTTGATTGAATAACCGTTTGTTATGACCAGAGACCGAACTCAATATTTCAAATATTCTTGTGTTTTATTAATACATCGAAAAAACTGTTTTCAACACAAATAGCTAGATGCTTTTTCTTTTACATGCTAAAAAATTCATTTTGATTTAAAAATTCTGCTTCTTTTTAAGACCAATTTCTAAGCAGCTAAAGTATACCTTGCTAGCTTTGCTGCTCACTGCTCACTTAAAGTAATATTTACAACAATTGTTTGGCCATGTCCTTTCAGTGATATCCGATATTTGTCTTTCTCTCTCTTTCACTCTGGCTGGCAGGGGCCAAGTTGCTTTCATTTTCAGTTATTTACCATCATCATTCTTGGGCAAACTTCTTCACATACTTCTTCATCATCTTCATTGTATTTGGTACCCCCACGCTGAGTCAATCAATGCAAGACGGTTGGCACCAACGCCAATTCAATTGAATTGTGGGTGTGGGCAGAATTTCTTGCTTAACTTGCTTGGCGCCTTACAGTCGCTGGCGTGTGCTCCTGCGAACACGGCAGACAATTTGATTTAAGTGCGATAGCATTCGATGGAGAATGGAAGGATATGTACTTGCATTTATGGATCAATTTCTGTGCAATGTTGGTTTTGTTCAAATAATGTGGAAAATGTTGCCAAAGCAAACAAAGTGCTTGTACATCAATTTGCATCCAAAATGTTTACCGAAATTTTCTAATAAAATCTACAAGATACAGAAAGTAACCGCAAAGAAAATAAATAAATAGAAAGCAGTTATAAAAGCAGCTTCTAAATGTTTTACATTTGTTGATGAACTTTGTCAGAAGATGTGTTAAAGGTCCTTCAATACAGTGATATTTATTAACCACTTTAGAATTAATTTTTCTTTATAAAATTTTAAGATTTTCCTTTCCCTTTCTTTCCCCATTAAACAGCCAATTTTACACTCAAAAGTCAAGTCTTCTGCTCCTTAGACACATTTTAATTAAAAGTCATTTGTCTCTCGCTCGAATTTGTGGCACTTTGTGCTTAAAATGGGGCATGGAATGAATTATGTTAACATTCTTTCATTCCTCCATTGTTTCCCTTACACGTGCACGTGTGTGGCGTCAAATTTGCGGCCCAACTTCAACTTCTACAACCGCATTTTTCGTTCACTTTGCCATTTGGCGTCGCGACGCGACTTGTGTGCGTCTGGCATTTCAGCGTTTTAAGGCATTTCTTTGCTCAGATTTTGCGGCTTCGTTGACACAGCGATGACAGACATGTGGAAGTTACCCAGCTCCCCGGTTTGCGACTAATGAGCGGATGCTGCAACCAACCAACCTCCTGGCAGCAGATTAAGTTGCGCCATGTTTGCATTAGTGTCTGGTGTTTATCAATTATGAAATTCGGGATGATATGTGTGGTGAATGAAACTGAAACCGTCGAGGTCTGCCGCCTGTTGCTCTTAAATCAGCTTAAGCGATTTTAGCGAGGAAAACTTTTAGTTATTTCATTAACACATATGGTCAGAGAAACGGGAGCTCTGACATGTCGTTGCTCTCACCCACACAGAAAAAAAAGAGATTTCTGTTAGAAAGGATATTGAAAGTATTCATTTTAGGATGCCATTTTTCAATATACTTTTGACTTTTTCAGCTCCCTTAGATGAAGAAAAAGATCAATTCAATATCTTTTTTTGGCATATCCTTTTTACATTAAAAATCTCCTAAGGATGGCGAAATAATGTCAAAAGGATCTTTTTTGCTTCAAGTTTCGAACTTAGTAATCTGTAATCGATAACTCAATAGCCAACCAGTCAAGTATCAACGTAGGTGCAAAAGAGAAAGACATATTTTACTTCAATATTTTGACTTAGTTGTACTGCTTCAATTAGATGAAAGAATTGTGAAAAAAGCACGCACCGATGCAAAAAAATTGAAGAAAAGAACAAAAAGTGAACTAAACACCAAGTAAGTTATGCACATGTACCCAAATTGATCAATTTTAAGGCATTTGTATATTTGCAAAGCATATGAAATTTTTTAGTTGAGGTGTGTACATATCTTATACTTGTTACATTTGCCATTGTTTCTCTCTATGAAACAAGTTATTTACTTGAGTTAATGCGTGCGCTTATCATTTTTACTCTGTTGCATCTCACTGGCCATTAGACGGCTCAAAGTCGCACCATGGGCGAAGATGGTGCTGGCTTTGGTTCGTTACCCGCCTACGTACGCATTGGCTCCTCCAGGTAAATTGGATTTCATTCTGTTAGTCCATATCTTATTGCTATATTTTAGATGTGGGGGATCGCTGATGTCGCGTTCACATGTGGTTATCGCTGATCATTGTGTGTCGCGGGCTACAACGCGTCAAACCAATGTCACCCTGGGGGATTATGTGATCAACTCGGCTGTGGAACCTCTGCCGACATACACTTATGGAGTACGACGCATTAATTTGCTATAAAAAAAACGGCTCGATATTTTTCAAAGGTTGAACATGTCATTCATGTCATTTATTTATGAAAAACAATTTCGGTCACTGCTGACTTGACAGTAGCCCATTAGATCCACCCAATTTTTGAGAACATTTTCAATTGTTTCGGCACGTATGTCAGCAATAGCAACTTGAATCTCGTTCTTCTCAAACTCATCAATTGTTTCAGGACTGTTTGCACAACATTTGTCCTTGACCGCTTCCCAAAGATAAAAGTCTAACGGTGTCAGATCACAGCTTCTTGGCGGCCAATTCACATCTCCATATTTGCTGATTACTCGATTTTCGAAGATAGGGCGCAGAAGATCGATTGTGGCGTGCGCTGTGTGGCACGTAGCGTCGACTTGTTGAAACCACATATCGTAACAAGTTTTCTGCTTCAATTTCCCCAAAGAACCAATCACTTAACATTGCGCGGTAGCGCGAGTAGACGTCGATGGTTGTTCACGCTCATTTTCAGCCACCGCAGCAATGTTTTCGGTCGAGCTCACCTGATGAGTACGTACACGGGTTGGTTTATCCACCAACATTCCAGTTTCATGAACTCGCTTCACGAATTGATCCACAGATTGAGTTTTCGGAACATTTTTTTTTGTATTTTTCAAATTTTTCTCACCACTTTGGAAATATGTTTTTAGTATTTCCCAACTTTTTCAAGCGAATAGCGACCCATTGCGTAAATGTCAAAGTTTTTACTATATGTACATTAGTCGCTTCCTAATGTCATTTGACGTTTTAAAGTCAAATTATGAATGATGAACTACCCTGTAGTTACTTGATTCCTTACTCTTTTCTCATACTTCATCGCTCTCATCCATTCCTATTGTCCGTTTGTCTGCCCGAGAAGAATGAAGACCAACAATTTTGGTTGGGCCGCCGGTTGGGGTGCTTTGAATCCTGGCTCCCGTCTGCGTCCTAAGACAATTTACGCTGTGGATGTGCCTGTTAATGAGAATCGCATCTGCGAGCGTTGGCATCGCTAGAATGGCATTAATGTGGTTAATTACCAGGAGATGCTGTGTGCCGTCTATCGCAAAGGTGGCCAGGATTCGTGTCAAGCGATTTGGGTGGACCACTGATGAATGATAAGAATGGCCATTGGAACTTGATATTGTTACTCACTATTTATAAGTCAATTCATACTTATTATAAAAAAACTTATTATTATAAAAGTGTATTATAGTTTTGCCCAGAAGTTTGGAACGCATAGAAGGAATCATCTCCGACCACATAAAGTATATATTCTTGATCAGCATGACGAGCTGAGTCGATTGAGCTTTGTCTGTCCGTCTGTCCGTCCTTCCGTCTGTCTGATTCTACGCAAACTAGTCCCTCTGTTTTGAAGCTATCGAGCTAAAATTTTGCATAGAGATATCTTTTAGCTGCACACTGCACATATGTCGGAGCCGCGAAAATCGGACGATCACTTCTTGTAGCTACCATACAAATTTTTTTTAGTTTTTTATACCCTTGCAGAGGGTATTATACAATTGTCCGGATGTTTGTAACGCATAGAAGGAAGCATCTCCGACCACATAAAGTATATATATTCTTGATCAGCATGACGAGCTGAGTTGATTTAGCTCTGTCCGTCTGTCCGTCCGTCTGTTTCTATGCTATCTCCTCCGTCAGTTTTAAAGCTATCCTCACCAAACTTTGCACGAAGTCTTTTGGTACAAATGCGCTGCACATTTGTCAAAACCGGCCGGATCGGATGACTATAGCATATAGCTGCCATAGGAACGATCGGTTGAAAAACTAATCTTAATGAGAAAAACTTTTTTGTTTTTAATGGAAACGCCTCCAAAGTACGTATTTCTTAGTAAAATTCCCTTAAATATCCTTTCACTAAGTTTGGTCGAAATTGAATGACTATAGCATATAGCTCCCTTAGGAACGAACGGTCGAAAAACTAGTTCTAGTGAGAAAAACTTTTTGTTTTTAATGAAAACGTTCTTATTATTGGCATACACTTATTTTATATACTGTTACACAATTCTTCAAAGTTTGGTCGAAATCGGATGACTATAGCATATAGCTCCCATAGGAACGATTGGTCGAAAAACTGGTTCTAGTGAGAAAAACTTTTCTGTTTTTAACGGAAACGTCCTTTTTATTGGCATACACTTATTGTATATACTTTGGACACATTTCTACAAAGTTTTATCAAAATCGGATGACTATAGCATATAGCTGAAGTATGAATGATCGGTCGAAAAAGAAGTTCTAGTGAGAAAAAACTTTTTTGTTTTAAATGGGATCGCCTCCAAATTTCGTAACGCTTTTCCATGATTTCACCAAGTTAGGTCGAAGTCAGACATCTATATAGTATAGTTCCTCTAGAAAAGTTATGTCCAAAAAGTAGTCTTAGAAAAGCTTTTTTGTTTTCAATGGAAGCAGCAAGGGTATACAAAACTTCGGCCGAGCCGAAGTTAACTTTCCCCTATTTTTGTATTTAATTTCCCAATGACACAAGACATGAAACTTATAAATTAAGTCATTGGTCACAAAATTAGGTCAGTGGTCACAAAAGTTTCAAGTGTATTTAAACTTGGGCACAGACGAAGTTAGTTTTGCTTTCTAGTTTTTTATAAGCCAATTCCTAACCTGACTAACAAATTGACACGCAAAACGTGATACATGTCTTCGATAAAGAACAAAGCCTGGTTAAGCATCTCCTCATTCGCCTTAAGGTTGGGATTTCGAGAACTGACACAAATTCGATGGAAAATGTCTTCTAACATGTTACATGACATGTTTAACTTCGGATTCGAGTATTTTCTATGCAGTAAGTTTGTGCAAATGTATGTAACAGAGAGAAGGAAGCACCTCCGGCTCTCTAAAGCAGAGATGTTCACCCATTGCCCCCAGGGCCTAGCGCAATCGATTTACCAAGAGCGCCACGGCGCAGCTGTTGAGGGCAGTTAAAGCTGGGGGCTTATATCGCAACCAATACATGGGCCCCGGGGTTCTTGACTGGCTGCTCTAAAGTATATATACTCTGGTTCAACATCAACAGCCGAGTCGATATTGACATGACCGTCTGTTTTGAATATTTCGCGATAATTTCCAACTATTAAATCTTCTTAATAATCTTAACTCATTATAAAATTTATCCGTCTACAATTGCCATCCATCAAATCTTCAAAACAATATGCACTCTTATGAAAAATTTGCAACTTTCGCGCTCTTTTGGATCATGCATACAAATCAAAGATCATGAAAATCCGTCCAGCCGTTCTTTAGTTAAAAATGGTGCTGTAATGCAGTCAAAAAAGTAAATGAAGCCTTCATGCTCTAAATGAATAGAGAGAGAATAGACAGAAATGCTAATCATTCAAACAAAGGCTCTTTCCACACCATCAAAAATCAAAACTTAAGATACTTTCCGCTGCCGAGGTCGAACCTACGAACGTTTGAAAATGACTTAGACATGCTAGGAAGCATCAAATCAAATAAAAAAGGTGAGAAAAGAAAGAGATGGTATTAAAAGTGTGCTCAGTACGTACTTTTTTTTGGAAAATGCTTCATCTCATTTAAATTTTTGATAATTTAAGACAAAAGTTATAATTTTAGCCATTACAATCGTTGGTTTAGGTTCCCATCAAGTATCCTTCCTTTGATTTTTGTTGACTATTTTCTTAAATAAAATAAAATTAGGTTCCCATCTTTCACACAAGCCCCAATACTTTTTAAGCTGACTAAATAATGAAAGATTAGAGGGAGGCTGTTTTTGCTGTTTTTGGCCAAGAAAAAAATAGTACAAATCATTTGCTTATGTCGTCGAGACAGCGGCGCCACAAAAGTATGCGGTTTAAGCACATTAGTGATTGTGTGTGTGCGTGTGTGTATTGACATGAGAAACTTAGACAAAGTTTTGAAAACTTGCGGTCGCAAGTCATTGGCCTGGACTTTATTTTGTTGTTGTTGTTGTTTATGTAGCTCTCCTGGACAGCGCATAAAATTAAATAAAAATCAAATAAGAAATCCTTTTAAGCTTTGCTCAACCGACAAAAAAATCCCTTTCTTTCTCTCTTTCGCTCTTTTGAGCAATGTGTGTTTACTTTGTTTATGTTGCTGGAAGGATTTTGTCTGCTTTAGCTCAAGTTTGGGCATATTATCGGTTTTGCGTGCCAAAGCGGATTATACTTAAAGGATTTGATTTGGTTCAATTGACGAAAGTTCAATTCTTTTCATATTTACTTATTTTCCACTTTGCACTTAGCGGTTGGCAAAAGTTTGGCTCACTTGTAACCCACAAAGTTCCATTAGTCTACAGTTTGTGGATAAAGTTTGCGTGGTTGCTTAAAGTGCAGTGTACTTATTACACAGATCGAATAGCCAGCCCATTGAAATCTGATTTTAACTGATAAAGTCAACAGCAGCCGCCTTTGAGAGGTGTCAGGCAGAGAGGTGTCACCGCAAATGCCAGCAACAAGCAAACAATCGGGCACCCGCAGTGCGTTCCAGCTGGTCTTTTTTTTTTGTATGTCAACACTGCGGCTACGCAATATTTTCGCATTCATCTTCATTTTTTCACACTGTCGTTTGCCGTTGTTTGCCTGTTTGCCCAGCGGTTTTTGATGTCACACTTATGTGGCTAGGCTTATCCGCAGCAGCAGCAGCCTTTCCATTTTCCCTTTTATCAGATTTCCTTTTTGCCAGCTTCCCACTGTTACTTAATGCCACACGCTGTCTTATCAAAACGTTAGCGACTTGAAGACAAAATGCCAACAAAAGGGAAGGAGTGAAGCATTTCAGACTTTTATGCAAATATGTGAATCGAATTCCCTGGGTGGCTAGGAGAATGGGGCATCCATAAATGCCTTTACCATCATTAAATTAAAACACCTTTGTATTTTGTGACATAAACTACGTGAGCGACATACCCAGCTGTTCAGAGTGCACGCTCAAAAGGAAAATTGATGCGAATTGGCAATCATTTCCGCAAATGCGGGGCTTCAAGTATTAATGTGCATATTTTCATATCACTTTTGCAATATTTTTCGTATTTATTCTCAGATTGTACATATTTACGCAAATGATAAGAGATGCTCGATACTTAATATTCAACTTTTAGTCGTTGGAGCATGTTTTTCATATTTTAAAGTATGAATTTTATAAAGTGATATTTTGTAAGTTACCAATTGCCCAATTGTATTTTATCTTTGACTAGATGGCCCGGCGAACTTCGTATCGCCTAACAATAAATAACTGTAGTGAGTTAACTTAAGGCCCTCTTCTGGTCTAGACGACTGAAGACGACATTGAAGAACCTTATGATAATCAACATTTTTAGTTTTGTTATCAGGAGCAAAACTAAATAAAGCAGAGGGTTTGCCGACACGTGAACATGACACGTACAGTTGACAATGAGAAAAACATGCATTTTCCAAATTCAGACCACAAACATTTAAGGGCTGGCCTTGTGATTTGTTAATCGTCATGGCGAATCGGAAATTGAATTCGTCCTCGGAATGAGAACTTCTTCACCTTTAAATTTTAAATCACATTGGTCATCAATTTTCTTATCACCAAACGCGTTCCATTGCTTAGTTTTGATTGGCTTAGATTTCGAAGCATGATGACTACCGTGCCAACCTTTAGTTGCAAATTGTGCGGTGGTAGTCCAGGCACATCCAAGGCCTTTACAAATTCTGTTGCATAGTTGGTGGCATCGTCCCCGTTTGTTACACAGTCGATAGATTTGAATGAATGCAGAGTACCAATTATCTGATTCTAAACTACAAAGTTTAAGGCATCCACATCTTTATTCTTAGCCGCTAAAATTGCTCACTCATTCAACCATTAAATATTTTTGTGGAGCTCGAAATCGCAAAAATTCGGAGGAATCAATCCGCTAGATTCATCGACAGGGACACGACCATTACTTTTATTCAGCAATTGCTTGGGAAAATCTTGAGCAGATGGATCGTTCTGCAATGCAACTCTTATGACAGCTGAAGTTTCTTCACATAGCTTTTGCACAAACTTATTATACTCTATGTATACATGCACATTGTGCATGTATGTATTAAAACCAGTGGCTCGGACGTCAGTTGCACATGCCGAGAACTTCGACACGGGCCAACGCCACCTAAGTACATAAATATGTAAAAAATGGTCCATGTTTTCTTTGTATATACATTGTACAAGGTACATTCATACGTTCTTACATATAAAATTCAGTTGTCTTTCATATTTGCATTCGTTTGGCGCCTAGCTTAAATCAAAAATTGCTTCGAATTTCAAGCGGCAATTGGAGCAGAGTCTAAAGCTCTTAAACGTCCAAGCCACAGAAGAAAAGATCCTCACAAACATTGGAAAAGCGATCAGAGAGCGGCTTTTCGAGTGTTCCCACTGCCCAAAGACCTTTACCACTAAGCACAACCTGGAGCGACACCAACGTATGCATGCCGTAAAGTGTTATATGGAGGAGCACCTGCACACGCATACTGGCGAACGCCTTTTTAAATGTACTCATACTGGTGAGCGGCCCTTCCAATGTTCGCAGTGCTCCATGTACTTTTACACATGAAGCAATCTAAATCAACACCTACGTACTCATACTCGCGAGAGAAAAAAAGGTAATTGTTTAGTAGAGCTACCCCTCACCAAAAATTCTGAAAAAAATATCCTCGATGGACCGCGAATTTACAAGAAATATGACGTCTTCAGATCGCGGGGGACTCCCGCGGTTCAATGGTAAAAATTATTTGAAAGTAGCATATTTTGTATAAAAAACAGATTGTTTTTTGCCTTAACTGTCATTATTTCTCAAAAATAATTTATATTTATTTGTATAGATGTGCTATTTACCGACTGTTTCTTCGTTTCCTAGTATGAAAATGGCGCTATACATTGAATGAAAGTGAAAGTGATATAACACCCGCGGGCTTTATTTCACTATTAGGGGGCGATATATCACCTGGCGTTATTTCATGCCCCCTCTTTTAAAGCCCACTGGCAACGTTTCAACGTTTCTAGGTATAAGATCAATTATTGTGATCAATAGACATGGAACCATTTAGATTATAAAGGTCTTTTAACATTTATAGAAGTAAACCTTAATGGCCATACTACTAATAGTATGTCCTAAACAATTTTTAAAATTTATATCCTTCAATTAAGTTTGCCACACTAAGGTCATCTGGTCACTTTGACTATCAGCACATTCAGGATCGAATTAAAGTGAGTGTTAAAAAAAAATTTAGCCAATTCAAAAAACTCGCACTTTATTTTTTGCTTCTTCTTATGAGCTCCTTTCTGGACGGTCATTATCTTCCTACACCGGAAACGTCCATTCGCTGCCGTGCACTTTGAACCGCATTTTGGACACGTTTTTGACTTTAAAATGCAGTCGTGGTCTTCCACAAATTGCATTATCTCCTCATCCGACTTAGCGAAAAACTTCACTAGCGTATTTACGCAACTTGGGCAACTCATTTTTCGTCGATGTGATTGCTGGTCAGAGTTTACAACGAATATTTTGCTTACCAGAAACAATTTTTTCAATTTATAAATGACAGTTAAGGCAAAAAACAATCTGTTTTTATACAAAAAAATTCAACTTTCAAACAATTTTTACCATTAAACCGCGGAAGTCCCCCGCGATCTGAAGACGTCATAGTTCTTGTAAATTCGCGGTCCATCGAGGATATTTTTTTCAGAATTTTTGGTGAGGGGTAGCTCTACTAAACAATTACCAAAAAAAAACTTCGAGTTTTCCCACTGCTCGAAGACCTTTCGCAATAAACGTAATCTGAAGCGACACCAACTTTCATATACTGGCGAGCGACCTCACTCATTCCCAGAATGCTCAATGTATTGTGGCCGAAAGAGCATTCCAAATAAACACCTTCTTACTCATACCAGCTTGCAATCCTTCAACTGCCCTCAGTGCTCAAAATCCTTCCTCCAAAAAGACTCTCTGAAGAGGCATAACCGTACGCATACTGGAGAGCGACCTTTCCAATGTTCTCACTGCTCTAAGGCCTTTTACCAGCCATACGATTTAAAGAAACACTTTGAGTTCCCTGAATTGTATGAGATTTTAAAAGTAGGTACTTTCTGTAAAATAATACGAAATGTGAAAATCGATTAAAATTTTACTTTAAATGTCAAACGACTGAAATTTTTATGTTGAATATTGTTTCTTTATATTACTAAGGAGTAAAATGATTTGGACTTATCTCAGAATTTGCTTTCTACAATATTTAAGAAAATTTTATTTATACCGGTTCGTACCGGTATACCGAAATAAAAAACTGGGTACCGAAAACCGAAATAGAACCTTTTACCGAAACATTCATTTCGGCTCGTACCGGTACCCGGAACCAAAAATCGTTTCGGTATTAATCCCTGCTTTTCAGGGTAGTGTAGTAGGGTAGTAAGTCAAACTTAATTCATTTTGTTCTTTCTTGAACATAAAGGGTGGTTTTTTAGCTATTATCTTTTTGGCAACACTGGTTTAAACAGCTCACGCACGTTTCGTGTTTTGTTTCACTGTCAAACATCTTCAGTTTGGTCTATAATTTAACAATGACAACGCTTGCAAATAATTGAATTTTATTATCAAAATGCGTGCTCTGTTAAGAAAGTTCATCGCGCGCTTCTTCCATTTTATGGTCAGTTTAATCGACCCACTGAAGCGGCTATTCGGGCTATTGTGACTAAATTTTGCACCAAATTTACATTGTTGGACATTAAACCACCAACACGCTTACGTAGAGTGCGAACTGAAGAAAATATCGCAGCTGTATCGGCCAGTGTTAATGATGACCATCAATTATCGATTCGTCGCCGTTCGCAGCAATTGGGCCTCTGTTACTCAACAACGTGGAAAATTTTGCGGAAGGATTTAGGTGTGAAGCCTTTCAAAATACAGCTGGTGCAAGAATTGAAGCCGAACGACCTACCGCAACGTAGAATTTTTGGTGAATGGGCTCTTGGAAAGTTGGCCGAAGATCCACTTTTTTACCGAAAAATTGTGTTCAGCGACGAAGCTCATTTTTGGCTCAATGGGTACGTAAATAAGCAAAATTGTCGATTTTGGAGTAAATATCAGCCAGAAGCATTGCAAGAGCTACCAATGCATCCAGAAAAAGTCACAGTTTGGTGCGGTTTATGGGCTGGTGGCATCATTGGACCGTACTTCTTCAAAGATGATGCGAATCGTAACGTAACTGTGAATGGTGAGCGCTACCGTGAGATGATATCCAACTTTTTTTTTGCCCAAAATGCAAGAGCTTGACTTGCATGACATGTGGTTTCAACAAGACGGTGCCACATGCCACACAGCACGCGCAACAATGGACTTATTGAGAGGCGAGTTCGGTGAACATTTTATTTCACGTTCGGGACCGGTCAATTGGCCGCCTAGATCGTGCGATTTAACGCCTTTAGACTATTTTTTGTGGGGCTATGTTAAAGCTCATGTCTATACAGACAAGCCCGCTTCAATTGACGCATTGGAAGACAACATTGAAGCATTTATTCGTGAGATACCGGCCGAAATGTTGGAAAGAGTATGCCAAAATTGGACTAAGCGGATGGACCATTTGAGGCGCAGTCACGGTCAACATTTGCATGAAATAATCTTCAAACATTAAATTATATGGACCGTACTATCGATTCAAATAAAGATTTCAAGCATTTTTCTAAATTTTAAGTGTTTTTTTTTTTGAAAAACTTTCCTATAGCTCTTAAAAAATCACCCTTTAGTTAGTGGAGGATTGATGAAATAAGGCGCCCAGTGAAACAAAGGGTCCAATGGTTGACATATTTAGGTTCAGAAAAGGGCCAACTCTTCTCCTAATCTAATCCAATTTAATCCAACTATCAATTTACACCTCCTTAGATAGCAATAGTTGGGGCTAAAATTGATTAAATTTCGTTGAAAACCTTTTAAGGTTGCCTCCTGAATCGGGAAGGGTGAGGTTAAGTAGGTACTTTTAACTCCTTTGAAAATTTGCGTAATTCAGCAAATGTGCCAAAGAACACACAAGCTTAAACAGCTGTCAAAGTCAATGGCAATAATGTCTGCCTGCGGTTTGTTTGTTTTTGTTATCGATAAATAATTCATAAATATCCACAGCCAATATTATGGCCAAATATTGAACCAAAAATAAAAATACATTAAAATAAGTCCTGAAATCCTGCGACACACTCGGGATGTCAGCGCCACAAAGGACAGGCGACCGCATTTCAAATTAGCACACACACACACAGAAACATTCCCCTGCGCAAAAAATGCCGCCATAAATACAAATATGTATAATGCAATATAATAAACGTCAGAAGCAGCACAAAAAATAAAAGAAACAAGCATTGGGCCACTCTGTGTATTTTGTGTGTGTGTCTGCTGAAGGGTAAAATCTTCAACGAGCAGAGCAGAACAGCAGCGAGAGTGTGGCCTGTGATTTCGTGCTGATAACCCTTTTTCAACTTTTTGGCTTGCGATTTTTGCGCTGTCGCAAAAAAAACTGAAGTGCGCATACTTTATATATTTGAATATGAGTGCATGTTAACCAAGTTAAATCCAATTTAAGCTAACAAGACATTGTCACTCAAGCCTCAACCTAAATGGGAAGCTCAATCAGCCCAAGGGGCATAAGTGTGGCCACAGCTTGGTAAACCCTAAATAACGTAAATTTTGGTATCCTAAATTCAAGATAACAATAATATGCTTCATTCGAAATGTAAGTTAATCATGTTTAACTTTTTTAATTAGTAAAATCTTCCATTGTTGATAAGTAAATCTGTTTGCTTTTCAGTTCCCATTAAATTGGCAACTCGCAAACACAAATGTAAATATAATTTTACACGCCTTACTAGGCAAAGGCCAATCAATAAATCATTTCCGCCTGCACTAATTAAATCTCTCCATTTCAATCACTCGACTGTGAAGGAAAAAAAAAAAAGCGTGAAAAATGCTTGACAAACAGCCGCAGGCTACAAATAAGCGTTTGTATGTACGCAGCGATATCCAAGTACAAAACAAAATTCAAAATGGATATTAGAAATGTAAAAGTGACTTTAAAACGCCAAGCAAACAACTAACAGCAAAAAAAAAAGTCCCTGGAGCTCTTGGCACTACTTCGAGTCCTTGCAAAACCCCGGGGGAATTGCCATCTTAACGCTAATGCTGAGGAATATGTAAGTAAGTATGATTTAATGTGATATGCAGATAATGTTCATTCAGAATTGCTTTCCCAACTAACTTAAAGTGGTCGTATTTTGATACTGCTGGTCATTTGCCAAGTGCATGGTCAGCGTCGCAGTTCACTCGGATAACAAAACAAATTCACTTAGACGCCTGTCGACAATTTTCCTTGCCAACTTTTCCAGCTTCCAGTTGTTTGCCCTTAAAAATAGAAACTACGAAATAAAAACGGAAAAGCGTGCCAAATAGTTGGCCATACAAAATGCATGGGAAAACGGGCGGCCGGAAAAATGCCTTGAAATGTGTCTGAGCCATTTAAAGTTGAAGTTAAGCCCACATAAATAACTATGCCAAAATATGTATCAGATTTTGTCTACCCACTCGAGTACACACGAACAAGCATTTGCTTTGGCAGAATGTTAGATAAATAATTTGTTTTTATATGCAAAATAATTGAAGTTGCAAAAACTATGAAAAGTTGGGCTGAACCTTTCGAACCTTGTTTCCAATCCAAAATAGAGTTTACGAAAAGTAATTTAAATTATATTATATTATTGTTATGACTTAAATGCTTAAAGATTTACTCAGCTCAAACAAAAACAAAACCGTTCACGTCATTAACAAAACGAAAACTCAAACAATACCAAAGTGACTTAAAAAAAAAAGGGGAACAAGCACCAAAACCTCTCCAGGCATTTCAATTAAGAGTAGAACTGCTCCACTCTTTGGGCAGCTTCATTTCCTTTTTGCTTGTCCGGGTACATTTGAAGAGGTCTTTGACTGGGAACATCATGTTGACCGAGTGTCTTCATTAGAAGAAGCACAAAAATTTACAGCTCTTGATATAATTTTGTTCATTTTCATTTCGCCTCTGCATTCATTTGACTAACTGAAACGTGACGGACAAGCTTTACCTGTCCGTCCCCCGTTCCGGCAGTTGGACAGTTGGCTGCATTGGCATTTCTTTTCGCCCTTTTCCTTTCATTCTTTCTTACAGCTGTTTATAATTCCGACAGAAATCTACTTCATTTTATCAGCATCTTCACGGCTTTTTGCGTTTCCAAAGTTTTTTTTTTTTGACACCACAATTATGCACCTTTTTCATTCCGGTTCTCTATTTAATTAGTGCGCTGGACCTTAAACTCTATCGGTTTAGTTTCCGGGCTTTCAATGGCCATTGTTTTGATTTCCGCCTGCTGATGTCCCCGTGTAACGCTTCACTGGCAAACAATAATAAGCCTCCGCGCGTGCAACTCTATTTGTTTGTGCTCGCATCCATTCCACAGTCGCTGCTCTATCCTGTGGATCTGTGTCAGCATATAGATTTAGTGCTCCATTACAAAGCGGACAGCTGGGGAATGCCGCCAAGTGACCGAGACCGACCCCAGTTTGTGTGTTTGCTTAGCGCGCTAGTTAAATTGGGCAGACAAATGTTTAAGTACGCCACTCGCCACTGGGTCCTAGCCCACCCCCCGAAACCCACCAATCGACAACTCGTCCATTGGCTGCCATTAAAGTTGTAACATTTTTCTGGTTTTTGGTTTTTCTGGTTTTTTTTTCTGGCCCGTTGTGACCATTTTGGACTGACATGTGCTAATGCTGATCCTGCGCTGGGAACAAGGACTCCCTCTCTCTCTCGCTTGTTTACTCAACAAACATTTAGTTCCGTTTGGGTTACAAAGAATGCCAGCAGGAATATTTACATTTCAAAGTTCCGGGCAAGCTAAGGCATTAAAATTATATGGAGGATTGCTTTAAAACTATTATTAAGGAGAACAGTTGAGGACGACGAAGTCTAAAACTGTTGTAAAAATTAGTCAAATATTAAAGACAAGGTAATTAAAATTTGAATTCCAAGAAACCGATAATTAGGTTTTGATTTGATTGCCAAGGAAACAACCAACATCATCACCCACCAGCTCAAGTAATAGGCTTACAGCAAGCAGCAGCCTCCGACTTGGCAGCAACCAATATGCAAATAACAAGCCAGCCTGAGAGTATGCTATACCTTTACCATATGAAATTATTTTCTTCACCAAATGCAAACGCGGCTGCTGCTGATTTCTGTTCGCCTGTTACTTGAGCTGTGCAGTTTGTCTATTTAGATGCCAAATTCGCAACCAAATTTCCGATTTCACTGAACCAAAACTTAAATTTAATTCAATATTGATATTTTAATACCATTGCAGAGGTCATTATAAAATTGTCCGGATGTTTGTAACGCATAGAAGGAAGCATCTTCGACCACATAAAGTATATATATTCTTGATCAGCATGAAGAGCTGAGTTGATTTAGCCCTGTCCGTCTGTCCGTCCGACTGTCCGTCTGTTTCTATGCTATCTCCTCCGTCAGTTTTAAAGCTATCCTCACCAAACTTTGCACGAAGTCTTTTCGTACCGGCCGGATCGGATGACTATAGCATATATGTAGCTGTCATAGGAACGATCGGTCGAAAAACTAGTCTTAGTGAGAAAAACTTTTTGGTTTTTAATGGAAACGCCTCCAAAGTACGTATTTATTAGTTTACTATCCTTTCCCATGATTTCACTAAGTTTGGTCGAAATCGGAGGACTATAGCATATAGCTGTCATAGGAACGATCGGTCGAAAAACTAGTCTTAGTGAGAAAAACTGATTTGTTTTTAATGGAAGCGCCTCCAAAGTACGTATTTATTAGTTTACTATCCTTTCCCATGATTTCACTAAGTTTGGTCGAAATCGGATGACTATAGCATATAGCTGTCATAGGAACGATCGGTCGAAAAACTAGTCTTAGTGAGAAAAACTTTTTTGTTTTTAATGGAAGCGCCTCCAAAGTACGTATTTATTAGTTTACTATCCTTTCCCATGATTTCACTAAGTTTGGTCGAAATCGGAGGACTATAGCATATAGCTGTCATAGGAACGATCGGTCGAAAAACTAGTCTTAGTGAGAAAAACTTTTTTTTTTAATGGAAGCGCCTAAATACGTATTTTACTATGATTTATAAGTGGTCGAACGGAGATATATATATCTAGGAGTCGGTGAATTGAACTGGGGTTTTTGTTTCTAATGAAAACGTCCTTATCATTGGCATAAATTTATTTCATATAATTTTACACAATTCTACAAAGTTTTATCAAAATCGGAAGTCTATAGCTTATAGCTGAAAGAGAAGTTCTAGTGAGTAAAACTTTTTTGTTTTAAATGGAATCGCCTCCAAATTTCGTAATTAACAGTGTATTATGCTTTATCATGATTTCACCAAGTTTGGTCGAAAGCAGACATCTATATAGAATAGATCCCATTGAAAAGTAAGGTCCAAAAAGAAGTCTTTGTTTGAAAAACTTTTTTGTTTTCAATGGAAGCTGCAAGGGTATACAAAACTTCGGCCGAGCCGAGATTAACATTTCCCTATTATTTCCCTATTTTTCCATATTCTATTTTATTTTGTCCTCATATTTAAAAAAATACTGCCGGAAATTTTCAGCTGAATAGCTTTGAGTTCTGTGAGGTTTATGCTTTGCACTTTTCGAACATACTTAGACTGATAGACTGACTTATTTGAAGATCCGTACTCTAAAATCTATCTCTCTCAGCTTTCCTTTCGTTTTCCTTTGACAAAGTAAAAGCTGGCAATCATGAACACTTTTTGTTTTGTTTGTTCAATAAAAACAATATGGCTGCTGTCATATATTTATGTGGTTTTTGCTTAGTTCGTGACAGAAATTTAAGTGGCTTATTCGATTTAAGACTTCAATAGTCCTGCACTTTCTATTGATGAAGAGAAAAACCAAAATAAATGCTTCGTTAGAAACCTTTTGTATGCAGGATAATTTAATATTTTATTTGCCACTTCCAGAGACCAGCAACACAAATGCTTTGTCATGATTTCATATTAGAGACCGAGATCCCAAATAACTAACCACAAGAAATAAGGCAAACAAACAGGAGACAAATTTAATGAGAGGAAGAGAGTGGGGGGGAATGTGTGTGTGTGCAAATTATGGTCCAGCCCACCCACACATGGTTAGACTTTTATATATGGGCATCTTCATTTTGAGTGTTGATTTACATTTTTGATTTATTTTATTTATTTAAGCTCATGCTTTTGCCATTCGTTGTCTAGGCCAAAAATCCACAGAAATCCAGACGCAAAATATGGCAGCCCATAATTTTTAAGCTCTCATTCGTACTGTTTTTTGGTTTTTTTCTTTTTTTTTTGCAAGTGACTCTCGGCTATTGTTGTGAATTTATAGCAGATTTATTTCTTTATGTAAGCGTTTTATTGCATTTCTGGCTGGCTTTGTATTTTAAGTATTTATCACTGGGCTGTCGCCTGAGCCAGATTTAGTGTAAACAGAAAATGGGAAAGAAAGGTCATGCCCACCAGATGTCAAGGCACTTGAAGTTTAAAAGGGATTAGCTGGTAAATTGTGCTGACTTGTGCTCGGTTAATAAATAAATGATTTCTCTTTTAAAAAGATTAAAACAAGTTGCAATTGAACAGGAATGTTTGAAATGTTATTTTGTATAAACTCCTAAAAGTGGGCAATATTTATGAATTTAAATATGCTGGGCAAATGCCACTAATGAAAGCTTATTCTAAAGGTATGAAATAAGTACTTAGCTTAGGTAAATAAATGGCAAAATTCTAGTTTTCAGTAAATTTCAAACAAATGCTATAAATAAAACCCAAATTGCATTTTCAATTACTGCCCAAATGAAGTCCATACAACGCACTGTGGGTAGTTTTTACATTTTCTTGCTAAACACCAGCATGAACTTATGTGAAAATCGAGAGAAGAAACCTTTATTCGAAGGTGCGTCATTAACTTATTGATCAATCAACATTCATTCAACAAATTATAGGCTATTTACACTAGGAGTGCGTTATGCGTAAATAGCTAACAGTTAGTTTTTTTCCCATACAAAAAAAGCCAAATGTTGGCTATAGCTAACAGCTAGTTTTTTCCCATACAAAAAAAGCCAAGTGTTGGCTATAGCTAACAGCTAGTTTTTTTCCCATACAAAAAAAGCCAAATGTTGGCTATTAACTTATAACGCAGTCCTAGTGTTAATGTTGTATTACTGTCTCAAAATTTATGAAATTTACTGAGAAACAGACTTTCAACTTATTCTATTAAATTTGTACTCCAAAAATGTCAACAAATAACCCACAGTGCACCGTTGGTTAAGTTTAAAATAAACAATTTCTGTACACACAATTAAGTCAAATCATTCGTTAATTTATCCTTCTCCCGGGCAGCTGCACTGCCATAAACTGTCAGTTTACTCGTAAATTATATTTCTCCATGTCCAAGTTGGCTGTAAAATTTATGAAAGTTGAATTTGTGTTAACGGCAAGTTTATTAATTATTTTGTTTGGCCTAAGGGAACAGGAGGAGAGTCGGGCAAAGAGTCTCTTTCTTTAATTTATTGTTGTTTTAAGTGCACAAAAGCCTAAGGTTGGCCAAGACTTGGCCAGTCGGATGGCCACTAATTGGAAGGCAACAAAAATATAAACAAAAGCCCACGCAAGGAAATCACACAAATAAATCTTAAGCGAGAAAGAATACAATTAACTAAACTTTAATACTTAAAACTCACTATGGCAAATTGTAGCAAATAGATATTCCACTTAATATTATTTTCTAATGCACTCATAAACATGTCTGTAAAATACCACAACAATGTTACCATGAAAGATGCAGACTACAAGAAAGAGTAAGAGCTCTGGGCATACGTTTCGGGTAATTTAATTGACTTGTCCAACTCGCTCTGCCCCTACGGTGTCTGTGTGTCATCATTAGGTGTGGCCGAGTGGGCTGTTGCCATGCCCACACACACACACTCTTAAGTAATTTGTTGGCTTCTTTGATGTGGCACACAATGTGGAAAATATGTACAATATTTAGAAGTCGACCAAGTTCCCAAAATTTGATTGTTCTTTGAAAACAACACATGTGTGAATATGTAGACCAACATTATTTTTAGCTAAGAAACCTTTTGTTTTTACTTTTTTTGCATCTTTTAATTGATAAGTAAATGGATAATGGTATCGAATATGGTAAAGGAAAATGAGTATGGGCATTTCGTAAGCCTTTAAGGCGGAACTAAAGTTAATATAAAATACATATTTTTTTCTTCTACTACTTTAACTTATGGCTTATTTTGCGGTAAAGTTAAAAGCAGATCTAGTACTGGTTCCAAGATACAGCCAATCAAAAAGCGATACGCACGTTACCAAAAAAGAGATTTGGATTTCTTGGGCTTCAAAAAAAGTGCAGAACTCATAACATCCTGAAAAAAAATTTTTAATTTGACTAATTTTACAATTTTATTAAACAATTTTGCTTTAAATTAGAGTTAGTTTGATTGAAAAATTTTTTTAAATTTTTTTTCTTACAAAGTGAAAAATGATTCGATACGTGACATTGCGCACGTGATATATTTTTTCCCCTCATGATATTTATGTGATTTCTGTGATAATGTAAAGCAAAAAGTAACAATTAATTGCTTACACACAGTTTGTTATGGTTTCATATTCATTCTTTTTAAACTCGATAGACCCTTAAGGGCTGAAACAAGTTTAGTTGGTTAAAAAAACTGTTTTTTTTTTGCCTTAATTTCAAAACGAAATTCAAATTACAGCCGAAGATATGGAAATAAGATTAAAATCTCGAAACGACATTTTTTCAACTTGCGGGAATCCTAGATCGAAAAGTTATTCACGAATCGATCTCAAAATTTGTGTGAATATTCTTTATTAAAGTACACCAAATATGAACCAGATTAACGAAGATTAACGAAAAACTAGTCGTAGTCAGAAAAACCTCTTTTGTTTTCAATGAAAACGCTTTCAAACTTAGTATTTCTTAGGTTACTATTCTTTTCCATGATTCCACCAAAGTTGGTCGAAGTCGGAAATCTATATAGTAAAGCTGTCACGGAAAATATGTTGAAAAGTAGTCTTCGTTAGAAAAAAGTAGTAAAGTTTTTCTAAATCAATTGTTATTTTTATTTGTTGTGATTTCTGGTGTTTGGTTTTTTTGGTGGGTGTTGGTTGTGTAAATCTAAAGCTTATTGAAAGACGGTGGTGGATTTTTGGTGGGTGTAAAAAATTGCGATGATATTTTATTTTATTTGGAAAGGTGAACGGTTTTGTAAAAAATTTTAAGGAAAAATATTTTTTAATAAATGAATGGCAGCCACGCACACTACCCCCTGCACCACAAGTATAAAAATCAACCATTTTACATACATGAAATGGAGAAAATGCAAATTCTACTGCAGATCACGACCATGGTACAATCAATTTATGTTAAATCATTGGGTCCATTCAACCGATAATTTCGGTTAACAATTACTGATCACATCATACTCATCAGATACTAATCAGAAACCTCAAATAGAAAATCAATAATCACTTATCGAAAGTACTTGCCATTATGCTACAAATACAGAGAATATAATAAATGTCTTCCGCAACTTGGCTCGTATTTAGTAGATAAAAATAAGGTAATTATCTACATTTTTACTGCATAATAATTCCCTGCATATAGGTATAGACAGATAACATTGAACAATATTTATATTTCGCCTAAAGGCAGCCGTTTTTTGCCTTTGCCATACAAAAAGGTAAGAGTTTTATTTGAAATTGTTTTGCCGGAACTATATCGTCCGAGATAACGGCAGGGTTACAGTGATTTACGATAAAAAAAAGTTGGGCCTGAAATGAAAACTTTGCCCTTTTCAGAAAATTTGTAGTCTTGATTCAGTAGCCACAGATATAAGCGTCATTTTCCATATAAAGCAGCGAGTATTTGTTGTAAATTCAATTGTTCACGTGCTGAAATCGCAAAAGTAAGGTGAAAATGGAAGCATGGCTGATATATCAGTACAAAAGTAAATTTTAGTATATTTTAACAATGCTAGAGACCCTGCAGTTTCTCAAAAACCAATCTCAAAGTTTTAAAAGTGAATCGAAGAATAAGAATAAGAAATAAAACGCGAAAATAGGGGAAATGAAACTCTAGCGGTCGAATGCGACTAGTCCCAGCGGCTGCTAAATCAAAAATGAAATCGTTTCCCGTTCCGTTCTGTAGAAGGGTCTCGTTTCATTAAATCAAGGCCTACTAAATAACAATAGTGATTCTTTGTAAAATAAAATAGAGTTTATAACATAACATTTTTGAGTTTTATTTCGATGCTTACTACGATTAATTTTGATATGGGCCTTTTGTCCGTGGGCGTTTCGTCATGTCACCAAACATACGAGCACCATATAAGCCTTAGGATCAAGAAATACGCGTTCAAAACTTTATTCTTGGATCCAGAAATTCACACCCAGACTGCTCCGAAAAAGTAGTTGTTAGGAGCGAAAAACAAACAATAATCTCCTGACTAAAGTGCGAAAAGCGGCGGTGCTCCAGAAATCTCGAGATTTTCGTATAAACGGTTTCATTTCGAACTGCAACTGCTTGGTTCCAAAATCGTACTAGATTAGATGACTAAAGATGAGAGATTTGAAACTGACTGCTCAGCACCAAGTACATTTCAAACGTTTTCCTTTCCTATAATCTAGTAGGCGACATTATTCTTGACACTTTACATATAAAGTCCTTACAGTTTAGATCAAAATCCAATCTTTTATACGAAAATCTCTAGAGGTTTCTGGAATACACCCGAAGGTGAAGAAGCAGGATAGAGTACGGATGTAGAGGAAATGGAATACTTACACAAATAATATTGCAACTTTCCAGAAAGGAATGTAGTCTGAGGACAGATTTTTAAAGAAGTCGGTGGCCAATCGCACGTGTTATAGGAAATCGCGTGTTCTAACATGGTTGACAAGTCATCGTTAAAGGCTACATCAATTGGGCATCGGGCTAATCAATTCGAAACTTATTTGAACCAAAACTTGTAAACTTATCTTGTAAAACTAACAGAAACGATTAAACATTTTTTAAAATGGCTTGACACAGCCCCAGAGGGCCAAAGCCGAGCCTCTCTCAATCTCATGGCTTGTGCGCTTCTAATTTTCGCACAAGAAAGAGGGACCTACAGTTTAACGCCGAGTCCGAACGGCAGTTTGAGAAGCTTTTCATGGCTAATTACTACAAAGCTGGCGCCAACAGCAGAGGCGTACAGTTGCTCTCTTGCGTGTCAGCAACGGTTGTACCGTTGCTAAACAAAATTAACCAAAGTACAGTTGCCCTCTAGTGTTTTAGCAACGGTTGTACCTTTGCTAAACAAGATAAACCAAAGTACAGTTGCTCCCCCCAGCGTATCCGCCACGGTTGTACCGTTGCGTCAGAGAGTTTAGAAACTAATAAACGGTAGTACCATTTATTAACCGAAGTTTTAGAACAGAGCAAACCAAAGCATCTTGGAATCTAGCACAGTTTTCCAGAAAGTTAATTTAGAAACTCTATTCCACGCTAGGCAATTGACGGTTGTACCATCTTTGCAGACCCCTCGCTAGGCAACTGACTGTTGTACCGTCTTTGCAAAACCCCAGGCTAGGCAACTGACGGTTGTACCGTCTTTGCAGACCCCTCGCTAGGCAAGTGACGGTTGTACCGTCTTTGCTAAACCCCCATGCTAGGCACAGATCCGTAACAGAAAGGTCCCAAATCAATAAATTTCTTGTCATCTCAACCTGGCCTTGTAGCTTCCTTACAAGTGGCGCCCGAGCAAGGACCCTTTATTAGCCAATGTCAAAGTCTTAGAATTCATAGTATACCTAGACCAGCCAAGCTATAGTCCTAAAACATCGGTTTCTGAGTCTTAAACAACACAAAGCACGCTCCACGATCCGAGCGACCACTGATTGGGATACGCTGGATTTCATACCGCCGAAAGGCAGAACTGGAGGAAATGCTCACGAAATGTGGCCTGGGTAAAGGTGGCACTGTAGATGAAATGAGCCGTCTTTCTTCTTTTGTCACTCGTGGCGAGTTTTCTGAAGAGACACGCGAGTATCTTGAAGGCTGTGCCAGCACCGTAGGTGTCTCCCACACCGGACAGAATCCAAGGCCATATCCGCAAAGACGAGCCCAGCAAATCACCATCGAGGGAAGTTGAGCGCGTCACAAATGCCGGATGTAAAGTTTATTCAAAGAAAAAACTTTTTTATTAGATGTTCCGAGGCGGGATCGAACCCACGACCTCTTGCACAGCGGTCGCGCACACTAGCCACTGAGCCACCCGGACTCATTATCTGAAGGTGGGCTTGTTACGTTTTAACGCTTGTTCAGTGAACTAAACCGAAACAATTTGTTTTGCTATGTGGTTTTCGGTTCGGTTCAGCGTTTTGGAAAGAAAGTGCGATGCGGACCCCCTGAGTATTTCGCTTACTTTTTAAAAGCAATTCAACTTTTAATTGGTGAAGACACTTAAAAAGTCTTAAGGGTAATGTAAAAGTTAAGTTAGTAAGTCGACAAATATAGTCTATATCTAAGAAATGTGATTTTCTCAAGCTTGGAAAAATAAATGGAAGAATTGTTTTTAGACACTTTTGCTCTGCTAGAACAGAAAAGAGATATCATTGAATGGATTATGAAAAGACCACAAATGAATGTTGTTTTTTTCCACAAAATCACTTTCAGCAATAACGCACAGTTTTATGATGATGACATTGGGGACTCGGTATATCCACAAGTGATTGTTAGCAAACAAATGCATTCACGTTTGTATGTTATAGCTATAGTCTCGGTCAGGTATTTAAATCTAACGAGTCTTTCAATCGCGATAAGAATAGCTGTTGTTTTTTTTAGTGGTGTTTACCACACAAGTCATTTTGCAAAATTTTATTTTATGGGAACAAGAACAATGACCAATGCTTAAAAGGAAAAAAAGAACATCGTTTCTCTTTTTGTCAAAGAATTACCAAAACCTGAATAATATTCTTCTTATGATTAGATCAAGCAAATGCCAAATGACTCCATACTTTTAACAGTTTTTCTGTTGTCTGTTGAGTTGTTACTAAACAGTTTAGAAACATCCTGTGGCAATTTGTACTTCAGCTTGTAATTCATCTCAAATTCAAACCTAATATCTTATATCCCTGCTGTATGCAGAACATGCATGCCTACCAATAATAATGCCAGTCCCAGATGGTGATGAAACTGAAGCCAGCAATGCGCATGGTAAATGGTTTATCTGCATAATTCATCAAGTGCGTGCACAAACGGCCTCCTTATGTCCGTTGCTGGGGCAGAAGCAGGCTTTATAATCACTTAATTATAGATGCGACACGCATGGCGTCCATCCGACCTTACCCTCGGTGGCACCAAAGGGTGTGGTCATAACTGGACAGCATATTTTTCCCCACTTTATTTTTAATTAAATTCTTGAAATGAAGAAGTAAGTATTTTCCATATGCATTCAATAACAGATTTCCAAATCGCATTAAAAAATTGAACTCCACCTGCTGCGTACTCCACTTACCCATTCACATCACACGTTCACTTTGTTCACGTTCGCCAAAAAAACACAACAAAAAGAGCATCAAAATTTTTCCGGCAACTTTAGTGTCGTTTCCGCCTGCGTTGTTTAACTAAAATTTGTTGTCAAAACTTCAATTCAAAAGTTCGGGGCACAACATTTTGACTGGAGAGCGGCAGCAGCTGAAAGGATGTTGGCAAAACTTTACGTGCGAGTCAACCGAATCGGTTGAGTTTCAGTTGCGAGCGCACTTAACTTTCACAGCGAAACTTGAAACGACACTTAACAACACTTGAGCGGCGGGTTTTCCTTTTATCTTTTTTATAATTTACTTAAGTGTACGAGGCAGCTAATAACACATAATCATTTAAGCATCATATGAATTATCCTCCAGCTGGAACATGCCACTCGACCGCTTCGTTGTAGGAATCACCGCAAACTGTTTGCCAGTGCCCAAGTCCCCAGATCACAGAGTACACGTCCTTACAGCATCAGTAGAAACATCGCTTGCATTCATGAATGGGGCGATGTTTGGGGAACGTTTTGATAAATGGAACACTTTTGGCGCCTGCGCTTTAACCGTATGGAAGATTTATGACAGATTCGAGGACAAAACTTCGAGCAAGCACGTGGCAGACCCCAACAAGTGTGATAAGCATGAAAACATGTTTTGATAACAGCCAAACAACGGCAGGCAAATTTGACTCTTTTGTCTAAGGTCAGGGACGAGCTCTAGGCCAGGGTGAGCAGGTGCTCAGGCAATTTAAATGGAAAAAATGAAATTCAGATTGAAAATAGATGTTAGGAGATTTATGTGAGATTTTGAAGGAGAAGCATGTGCAATTTTCACTCTTAACTGAACTGAAAAATGGTTCGGTTCAGAAAAGTAGCGAAGCCGATTTCATTTAGGTTTTGTTAAAAAAATTATATTCCTAACTCGATTGTATAAAATTTAAAAAGTAGTTTTTTTTAAATAAAAGAAGTTATAGAAAGTCCGTTAACTAAAATACTAAAAAGGTATTAATTAGGGTGTAAACAATGCCATTTTTTGAGAAAATCAACAAACGCCTTGGATCACAGACGGTTCTTGGGCTGGCGTCGTTTGTTAGCTTGACCACTTTTAATGTCATAAACATCATCCAGCGCTTTTTAAAACAAGTTCTTGCACTCGCGATTGAGTTGATATTTTTTTAACCCACGTTCTCTTGTTTTGTAAACGAAACTAACAACACATTCTATTTTAATGTTTGACATTTAAATTTAACCAGCAGTTCTAAGCTCTCTAGAAAGCTTCAAGCTTTCTCAACTAGAAACTTTAGCCCTAGCCCTAAGCGACAGCCATTAAGGTTGGCTTTCTGTATGCAAGTCCAATTTTGTTTTCATTGCGCTTTCCAGTTCTCAACTGCTTAAAGTTCCGATTGCATGAAATTGGCTCAACAATCAGGAGTCATATAGCGAAATGCCTTCTGATGATTAGTAGTAAAAGTGGGGGGGGGTCTGGCGGGGGAGGGGGGGTGTTGTCATGTGTGAGGGGGGCGCTGGGGCTGAGATGGATTGGGGTAATTGTTGTAAGGCACCAGAAAATAAAAATTCTTCGATAGATCGCGATTATGGTTTTCATGCGAAAAAACGCGGGGGTCATCGGGTTTCTTTTTAAACGAATTTTAAAGTTGTTTTGCCCATAAAAAAGGAATTTCGGTTCTGTTTGTGTTTTCAAATAAATAATAAAAAATTATTTAGACGGGACTTTGCTGAATTTAATGGTGAAATCTACACCTATTTGATCTGTTGAACTCTTTCCAGCCACCTATTGGGTAAAATCAAGGCGCTTAACTGGTTTCCAGAGGCCTATCACGTAGCCAGAGAGGGCGTTTTTTTTAAGTGGTGTCCCCTAAGGAAGGGGCCTAAATGTGTCTTCGGATTCCTCTTCTCCTAGATAATAGTATTTTATGTATTGGATCACGATGATCAGCAAAAGGTATTTGCGGATACTTCTGAATATGTTGATTTCTTTTTTGCATGTGTAGCAGTCACTGTACGGCCCGAAAGATAGTTCGTCATCTTTTACTGTATCTACAGTAAGAACATTTCACATTTTTTTTTGTAGTAACATTGTGCGCTTTAAATATCATAACCTCATATGTAAGAAAAATCGACACGTAAATTGGTGCCTCATGATTAGAATATGAATGAAAATAAAAATCCAATAATTTTAATTAATTGTAATTTCTAAAACAAATGTTTTTTAGGTAAAAAAATTTTCAAAATCGTTTAAGAATCCATTGCCCCGGTTTTTGCAGAAAATTTCATAATGCGGTCCATCGAGGAAAATTTTTTTGGAATTTTTGAGAGTAGGCCGCTTCTAGACATTACCGGATTGGATATCCATGAAACAGCTGTAAAGGTTTGTCCACGCTCTTTTTGGTTTGTCAATGCCCAAGTTGTTTATAGTTGTGAACAACTCGTTGCTAATTAGATATTTTTTTAAGGTAAAATAGCTATGATTGCGGACGTATTATTTGCTTCTTAATATTATGGAATGTCTAAGTGGTAGCCCCGCTCGTGGACCATGCGGACTCCAACCTGCGAGTCACGTTAGTCGTACTTTCCATAATGTTCAGACTTAAACATTTTGTCCCATATAACAGCGTGAATAAAACGCACCACGTGTTTGGAAACGCGCTCGCCTCGGCAAAACTTTACCTTATATAAGTGTTCCCTCCAAAAATTCATTTGATTCCTGCTCCATATTTATCTGTTGATCGAAAAAAAATATTCAAATTTGACAACTTTTAAAATGATACGGAGAATACGTTGACGGAATTTCGAAGAGGCAAACGTGTCGTATACGTAATATTTGTGAAAACTTTGGGACCGTTTCGCAGAGGTTAAAACGCAAATTAGAATTGTTTGATTTTTTAATTAAATATGTACACCAGTTAAGGAATCATTAATGATGCGTGTTGTTATGTTTTCTCATGGAACCTTATCGGCGTCCACCCTAGGGTACACTAGGGCACTTTTGTTGTATGGAAAATTTATGGTCATACTGGCGCCCCCTTATTCGCTAGTTTATGGTGTATATTTACCGAGAAAAAGGAAAAAATGTTCAAAAAGTTATTTTTTAGGGCTCCAAAGTTTTGGATATTACTCATACGCAGTGTTGCCTATCAACTTTATATATTTTTGTAGTTGGCGATGATTTCTAACAAATTGTTTTCGTTGTAAACATTTTCCGGTTTCCTGCCCGATTTTCAATGAAACCTTGCAACGTATATCGGAAGTCGTTGATCTTGGAACTCTTTTTGACCCCAAACTAAGTTTCAATAATTATTTTGTCCATTCACCAGAAAACTTCTTTACACTGCTCTAGTCCCGCGCTTGAATACTGCACGTCCGTTCGGTGTCCGCAGCATAAAAAGGATATTGATCGTATTGAGTCAGTTCAGAAACAATTTTTGTCTCTTGCATTTCGTGGCTTAAATTGGGACCCTAACCTTCGTTTGCCTTCGTATTCCAGCAGACTCTTGCTTATCGATCTTCCCTCGCTAGCTAACCGTAGAATAGTCTTCTTCTTTCTTCATCTTTGGCCATTTGATGGTAATAAAATCGTCACAGCTGTGTTACGGTCTCGGCCGCTGCCACTAATGCCCGCCACTCGCCTCTGTCCCGAGCGACATTCCACCAGGAGGACACACCCAGCGCCGCAATATCTCCCTGCACCTGGTCGCGCCATCTCCGCTTCGGTCGACCCGCCCCGGGATTGCCTCCTAACTCGTTCGCATGCCGACTGTACACCCATTTTGGTGGAGCGTTATCATCCATTCGGGTAACATAACCTATCCAGCGCAGCCGCTGTTGTTTTATGCGCTGGACAAGCTTAGTGTCCCCATAGAGCTCGTACAGTTCGTGATTCATTCGGATGCGAAATTCGCCGCCAACGTTTAGAGGTCCATAAATCCTCCGAAGAACTTTTCTCTCGAAAACGCCAATTGCCGCCTCATCCTTTGATGACATTGTACATGCTTCTGTGCCGTATAGCAAGACTGGGATGATAAGCGACTTGTATAGCGAATATAGCAATTTTCGTTTTCCGAGAAAGGTCTCTGCTCTTGAACTCCTTATTGAGCCCGTAGTAACATCGGTTTGCAAGAGTAATTCTTCTTCGGATTTCCAGACTGGTGTTGTTGTCGCTGGTTATCGTCGTTCCGAGGTAGATAAATTCCTTAACAACCTTGAAGTTGTAGTCTTCCATTGCAACAGATTGTCCAATCTCACACTAGACTCACTGCGCGTTGATTGTAGGTACTTCGTCTTATCCTCATTTACCGCTAAGCCCATAAGTTTTGACTGCTTCTCTATCTCTGAGAACGCCTGTTTTACCACAGATTCGCTTTTGCCGATGATATCAATATCATCGGCATATGCAAGTAGCATGTTATCTCTGGTAAAGATGGTGCCCGTTCTGTTAGCATTTGGGCACTGGCGCAGTATGTACTCCATTAGCAGATTAAGGAAGTCGCACGATAAGGTATCACCCTGCCTAAAACCTCTTTTGGTATCGAAAGGCTCGGAGCGGTCTTTACCTATTTTGACGGAGCTTTGTGTGCTTCTCAACGTCATCATGCAAAGTCGAACGTACTTTGCTGGAATACCAAAGGTAGACAGGGCTTCAAAGAACTTTGACCTTATCGGCGTGTCAAAGGCGCCTTTGTAGTCAACAAAAAGGTAGTGGGTGTCGTTATTTCTCTCTCGGGTCTTCTCCAGGATTTGTCGCAATGTGAATATCTGGTCCGTGGTGGATTTGCCAGGTCTAAAGCCACACTGATAAGGTTCAATCAGAACTCTTACGTCGCCTTAACTTCTATGTTCCTTCAGGCCAATAAGAAACTATTTACCGAAACTTTTGTCTAGATGCACAACTGATTATGCCCAGCAAATCGTTTTCGGGTTTTGTATAAAAATTATAACGATCTTTATCACTTGCTCTCAACATATCTCTCTTTCTCTCTCTCCTTAAAATCGACTCATGTAGCACAGATCTCATTGTTGGAAATTCGATGTAGAATTGGGGCGTATACGCAATTTTTTATACCCATGCAGAGAATATTATAAAATTGTGCGGATGTTTGTAACGCATTGAAGGAAGCATCTCCGACCACATAAAGTATATATATTCTTGATCAGCATTACGAGCTGAGTTCATTTAGCCTTGTCCGTCTGTCAGTCTGTCTGTTTCTATGCTATCTCCTCCGTCAGTTTTAAAGCTATCCTCACCAAACTTTGCACGAAGACTTTTGGTACAAGTACGCTGCACATTTGGCGGAACCGGCCGGATCCGATGACTATAGCATATAGCTGTCAAAGGAACGATCGGTCGAAAAACTAGTTTTTAATGGAAACGCCTCCAAAGTACGTATTTCTTAGTTTACTATCCGTTTCCATGATTTCACTACGTTTGGTCGAATCGGAAGACTATAGCATATAGTTCCCATGGGAACGATCGGTCGAAAAACTAGTTCTAGTGAGAAAAACTATTTTGTTCTTAATGAAAACGTCCTTATCATTGGCATACACTTATTTTGTATACTTTTACACAATTCTACAAAGTTTGGTGAAAATCGGGTGACTAAAGAATGGAGCTCCCATAGGAACGATCGGTTGAAAAAATAGTTCGAGTGAGGAAAACTTTTTTGTTTTTAATAAAAACCTCCTTTTTTTTGCATATTCTTATTTTACAAACTTTAACACATTTCTACAACGTTTTATCAAAATCGGATGACTATAGCATATAGCTGCAGTATGAATGATCGGTCGAAAAAGAATTCTAGTGGGGAAAACTTTTTTGTTTTAAACGGAATCGCTTCCAAATTTCGTAATTAACAGTGTATTATGCTTTTCCATGATTTCACCAAGTTTGGTTGAAATCAGACATCTATATAGAATAGATCCTATAGAAAAGTAAGGTCCAAAAAGTAGTCTTAGTTAGAAAAACTTTTGTGTTTTCAATGGAAGCTGCAAGGGTATTCAAAACTTCGGCTGAGCCGAAGTAAACTTTCCCCAATTTTATAATATTAAACAAAATAGAAGATTAACAGAAAAATATGTCAAGTTAACAGTAAAAGCAGCATTTCGCAGACTGAAAAGCAGATGAACTATGACATCAGTACTTTTTGTATGCATTTCGCATCAATGCTTGCCCACGCACCCATCATCATAAAATCCTCTTTTTGAACGTCAGATCCCTCGGCATCGGCTTTGCGCAATGGTAACATTGTTTTGACACGGCTTTTGTGTTCATCTTTTAAAAGGGCTTTTTGTTAAACTTTTATTTTTGGCAACTCAATGACAATTTATATTTTTAATCCACAAGAACTATTGATGTGTCAGATGCAAATGGAAGCCGCATACCTTTGATATGTTGGTTCCATACCAAACATAAAATCAGTTGATTTTTGTATGTGTTTTATTCATATTGCTTACTTTTTTAATGTATTTTGAAATCTAATTAGTCCCGATGGTATGCTTTTGATCAGTTGAATGAGCCGTATGAGTAATTTTTTCCGATTAATTGGTTATTAAATATGTTAAGTATTAACCAAGTAAAACCCAGTTGCACAATTATCTAATTTTTGGTTTTAATTTCATATCCCTTTCAGTTCAACTTTTGGCTTTCATCCTTTGCTTAATAGCTTAAAACTTTAATATACACTTCTCGCTCCTCTCTGTGAAAATAAACGCCAATTTTATACATATTAAAATTGCCTGCTTTACAATGAAGTTGCTTTTTAATGAACCAAAACTACGAATTTGAGTTCTGTAATGGTATTATGGTATGAGCCACGCCCCAGTCCACTATTTGCCTGTAGTCTTTCAGTAATTTATGCCACCCTCCAGCTCCCGCTGTGCCCGCTTGACGCTAGCCGAGGGGCCCCCTAACCAACCTAGCAACCCGTACACTTGTCGTTGGAGTTGAACTGCATGCATATATTTACATGAAATTACAAAACAAAACGCAAAAAAACAAAAAAAAAAGCACAGTTTAAAGTGCTTTTGTTGCAAAATGAGCAGAAGACAACGCCTTGTTGTCTCGAATTGCCATGCAAATAGTTGGAATGAAAATGCTAAGGCAAGCCACCTTTGGCTCCCGGTGGGTTAAGCATTAAATCGTCAGCTAGTTTCGACTTTAACCTTTCCGTCTGAGTCACTGGCCATGTAGGGCGGCAATTGATTTCAGTGCGGTTGGCGTTTTCGGTTAAGCGGTCTCCGTGGGTCGAATTGCTTCGTCATGCGTAGCAGAACTCGATAGTTAATAAAGCTGATTATAATGACAGCGCTTTTACACGCACACAAACATACAAACACTCACACAGGCATGTGTGGAATGTCTTGATGAGCCTGGGCGTATGTTACGGTTTTGCGACTGTGGTTCGAAGCAGCTGGACCTCAAATTAATTAAGTCTCAGCGCACGAGATTTGAAACGCCTAACTAGGCGTAAATTTAATTCAATTAAATTCAAATTTTGTGAGTATATTAATTGCTGAATTCTCATCTTCTATATACAGCTATCAATAATTGAGGTTTTTGAGGGCGAGAAATCAGCCCTTAATACGTAAATCTTTGTTATAGGTTTTAATCTTAGCTCATTTTACATTAAATTTAGGCTGGTGCCTCTATCTCACGATCTGTCACATATTAACCATGCCTTATCAAATTCAGCATTGAATGTTAATACTTTTGGGACACATTCGCGAAATGCTTCATGGAGCGAGCAACGTTTGCGTTTGAATTCAAATGGGAATATGTTGCCAAATCTGTCTAGTTTTTAGAAACCAGTTAAAATGTAGTTTATTCTGATTAATTTTGTGCTCTAGTTAACAAAAAACCAAATAAAACGAAAACTATAAGCGAACTTCGTGTGTACCGAAGTGTTAATAACCTTGCAAGTGCTCGTTTTTAGAAAGCCAAAGAAAGCCAAAGCCAATGTGATAATGGTCTTTGATCAAATTTTCCAAATACTTTTAAACGCATAGAAGATTAATAGTCAATGAGTTTAGAAATACATAATTAAAAAGAAACATTTTTTCTTACTAAGACCGATTTTCCGACCGATCGTTTTTATGGAAGTCATTTTCTATTGTCATCCGATTTGAAAAAAATTTGTTTAATTAGGTACAAGCGTGAAAGACAAAGAAATACCAAAATTCTCGACGGTATCTATACCAAAAACAAAAAAGTTTTTCTAACAATGACTTTTTCCAGGCCTTTCGTTTGTATGCTAGCTAAACCTTATAGTTGTCTGATTTCCATAAAACTTAGGTTTGAGACGTTTCCATTAATAACAAACAGGTTTTCACCTTCAAACTAGCTTTCCGAACGATCGTTCCTATGGGAGCCATATGGGCAATTCCACATCACGCACGTGTCAGTCGTACGCCTTTATTAACCATCGTCATAATAAAACACAATAAAAAATTGTAAAATAAATTTGACCATATTGAATTTTGAATAGCATTTTAGTAGCACTTCATTTAATGTTAAGCTGGGAGTTGAAGAAAGAAAGGTCCCAAGATACTCGCTGACATAAAGGCAAACGTGATGTGATACGTGGGTGAGTGGGACTTGTTTGCTTTCACATAAATGGAAAAATCTGCGAAACACGTTCGAGTTACTTAATACAACTAATTTGGTATTATCTGCAAATTATGTTACTTGAGCATGTTCTCAATTCCACTTCCACTGCAACTTTTCGGAAATGGAATTGATTCAGTTTCTCGCAACACAAGAACCAATTATGCACTCGTACAGTTGCCAAATGTACTTAAAATTAATTTTCCCTAATTCTGTGATCAATGTATAACTTATTTATGTAATTTGAATTGCATTTAAGTCTTTTGCTTTTGTTGTTTGTTAAGTGTCTCAAGTAATTGGCTGCGAAACCGAAAAATAAAACGTAGAAGTCTGCTTCTCTCATTTGTGAATGTCTTATTTTAAATAGCTTCGCTTGTAAAGCGTAAGCAAATTAATTCGGAATTGAAAATAGGCAAGCCAAACCGAAACGGAATTGCGTTAGGTTTCCTTTTCAAAACTTAGCGAGATGAGAATTTGCCTGTGTATAATTATAGCTAATTTGTTTGAAAATAAATGTTGGCTTTCACACTCTGTACCAGAGGTACACAGAGTATATTAAGCTTAAGTATGTAACAGCCAGAAGGAAGCATTTCCCACCCTATAAAGTATATATTCTCTTGATCAGCATTAATAGCCGAGTCGATCTATCCATGTCCGTCTGTCCGTCCGTCTGTCTGTCTGTCCGTATGAACAAACAGATCTCAAAGATGGTAAGAGATAGAGGTTCGACGTGTATGGGACTTATGCTTCTTATACTTGCAGGCAGATGAAGTTTATTTTCAATTTTTGCTACGTCCCCTCCCGCCCCCCGCAATTTAGAAAAAACGTCATATCTCCGTCAGTTTTATAGGTACAAGGATCGAACCTTCTGGACATATTTCGAAATCAAGATTATTTGTCGATCCACCAAAGGAAGGGAAAAGATCGGATGAACGGTTGTCGGGTTATAAGGAAAATAAACAATTATGGGCAGCACCGGTCGCAACGGTGATGGGCAACACTTCACAAGTACAGAGTATGTTATAGTCGGGCTTGACCGACTTTCATTCTTGTTTTATATTTGACTCATTATGATAAGATACAAATTTGTCTCTTATGATTATTATTGCGGTACATATGATAATATTTACAAATATGATAAATATGATAAAATATGATAATATGAAAACCTTTACATTTGATCGGTCTTGGCTTATCTGGCCGCTTCCATTGGGATGATGGGGCCTTAGTTTCGATGTCAAAACTATATACCCACGTTTCGTCACCAGTTATGACCCGTTTGAGCAAACCCGGATCGTCATTGACGTTATTCAACAACTCCTGAGCGATACTAATGCGACGTTGCTTTTGCTCAAAATTCATCGCACAGCCTAAACGGTAAGAGCTTGAAGAGTTTAATTTTTCATCCAATTGACTTGAAATTCAGTTTGAATGCAAAATAGGCGAACAATTTGGACACGTGCTTTCACGATTTCGGAAAATCTGCCCAGAAAGAAATCTCCGGGAAATTGGATAAGCAAAAATCTATTTTCATTCGATTGACTGGAATGATAGAAAGTAAAATACGGAAACGGTAAGCGATAGCGATATCGACAACGATAACGGTAATGATAATGGTAACGGTATCCATATCGATAAAGAAATCAAAAACGATAACGATAGCGATACCGTTATCGATAACGATAAAGAAATCAATAAAGATAGCGATATCGGTATCCATAACGAAATCACTAACGATTAGGAAAGCGATAACGGTAACAAAAACAATAATGATAACGATGACGATATCGGTAATGTTATTCAAACCCAGTCAGAAAATAAAAATTTTGTATAGCTTTCTTTTCTTTAAAGCTTTATAGACTGACGGCGGCGTCGTAGATATGACGTTTCAACCGAGTCCAAATTTCATTTTGGGCAAAAAAAGACGGCCGGGTGTTCTGGTGGCTCAGCGGCTAGTGTGCGCGACCGCTGTGCAAGAGGTCGTGGGTTCGATCCCGCCACGGAACATCTTATGAAAAGTTTTTTCTTTGAATAAACTTTACACCCAGTCACCCCTCTGTGCTGTTGGCGCCAGCTTTGTAGTAATTAGCCATGAAAAGCTTCTCAAGCTGCCGTTCGGATTCGTCGTTAAACTGGGTCCCCTTTTTGTGCGAAAATTAGAAGCGCACAGCCAAGAGGGTGTCTCCGCGCCCCGAGATTGAGAGAAGCTCGGCTTTGGCCCTTTGGGGCTGTGTCAACTTGGCAAGCCATTTTACTTTTACTTACTTACTTGCAACTGTAAAGTTGCGATTTTTATCATATTTGAAAAAGAACGGACGTATGTGGCCGCCGCTCCACAAACCGGACCAATCAGTGTGCTTTTCAGGGTGCATTAGCAGCTTTTGAAATGTCTCTTGCTCTTCAAATCAAAGAAACGCTTATTTTTGAATTTGAGCAAAATTTTCTGAACTTTTCGTGGGAAGTTTTCAGAAAACACCGGCCATTCTCTTCCTTAAAGACTTTGTGCGGAGTTTGATCAAGATTGAATCAACTCAGCTGAATCTTCTATGCGTTTAAGGCTCCTAGACAATCTTTGATCTCCTGATCAGAAAAATATTGACTGGAATGAGATTAGAGCACTCAAAAACCTATAAAACGCTACCCCATTTGATTTTTTTAGATTTTATTTCCACACTAAAAGTAAGTTCCTTCTATGCATTGCAAACTTCTTGGCCAAATTATATTTGACCTTTTAAGTGTGTAATAAGTAAATACGAAGTTTGAAGACGTGTCCATTGAAAACAAAAAGTTTTTCTCACTTAAACTAGTTTTCCAGATCGATGTGCAGTGTGCTTGTACTTAAAGACTTTTTGCGGCGTTTGCACAAGATTGAATCAAATCAGCTGAACCTTCTAAGCGTTTCAAACAACTAGTCAGTTTTAAAATACCCTTTGAAAGGGTATAAAAAGATTAAAAAGTCAGCTGATTATTGCTTGAAATGCACTTTGAACAGAGGGTTTTTCTGGTGAACGGAAGTTTTTTTTTTTGCTTCGCGGGAGTAAAAAAATCAAAACGGAAATTGCATATACCTAGATAAGCTCTTTTCGTTCATTGGTCAAGTGCGCCAGCAAACATCCGCTGAGAAAATGCTCAAACTTTTCTAATCTCTCCGATAAACGCTGGATAAGCCCTTACCAAAACTTTGGACTTGGAGATATGATAAGTATGGAAAGAGTTCACTGGGCCAACGTATATAAAAACCATTGACAAACTCGAACTACACTCAGTATCTAAATTGTTTGCACATCATTCATTAAAATGGCAACGAAGGCTCTATTTCCCACTTTTTACAATGCGGAGACAAAAATCTGGAGTGGTATTCCGCGAAGTACCTTCTACGATCCCAATTGCTCGGCTGGTCTGATCGTTTACAATACTCTAAAGACGTGGCCCGCGAATGTGCTTCAGGTAAATGGGCGTTTACTAAAGGGAAGTGCCAAATTTGATGAGCTGCTTTCTTAAACAAAAGTAGATTACGCATGCGGATGATAAAGTGGTGACTTCTGGGGAAATGCTAGCCTGGTCCACTCGCCTGGCACTCTACTTCAAGAGCGAGGGATTGACCCATGAGGATGTGGTGGGTATCATAGGATATGCCAGTACCTATGTGGTACCTGTGGCCGTAGCCTGTTTCTTCAATGCCACGCCTTTCCATGCTGTGAACTACACTAGAGAACCGAAGGTGGTCCAGGGTTTGTTTAACTATACCAAACCGAAGTTAATGTTTTGTGATGGCTCGGACTATGAGCGCATTAAGGAGGTGTGCAAAGAGTGGAACCCTAAAATTGTAACCCTAACGGGACGTGTGGAGGGTGTGCTAAGTGTGGAGGATTTGTTGAAGCCACATCCACAAGAACGGTTCTTTATGTGAGTGTTTAGTCTTTGCAAGTTACCATCAGGGACAAACTTTAAACTTTTCTCCTTTGCAGGCCCGCTCCTTTGGCTGTGGGTGGCGATCAAACAGCGGCCATACTCTGCTCTTCAGGCACCTCAGGTCTACCCAAGGCAGTGACACTTTCACATCGTCATGTGTCCACATTTACACCGTAAGTGGCAAAGCTTTTGCTTTAAACTTTAGAAATTTTGCAATTTTTTTTGAGAGTACTTTAAGTAATATCAAATTTGATTTCTTTCTCATCCCAAAGCATTTGCGACAGCACGGATGTCTTATACACCAGCGCCACTTTGGACTGGATGACCGGCTTCGGTACCATTTTATCGAGTCTATTCTTTGGCACCACCCGCGTCATTTCTAAGGAACCATTCAGTGCCGCTCATTCGCTGGATATAATCAAAAAATATAAGGTCACCAACATAGTAATGGCCCCCTGGCAGACCTATGAGCTCTTTACATCTCCCCTGACCACCCAGGAAATTTTGCAAACCATAAAAATAGCTTTCGTCATAGGCGGTTGGATTTCTTTGCCCATTCTGCAAAAGGCGCAAAGTTTGATGCCCCAGGCTTTGGTTATGTTCTCCTATGGCACCACCGAGACAAGTGCAATTACCGTTAACATTGATCAGACGTTAAACAACTCCGTGGGTCGCGTGTGCCCCGGATTGAAGGTGAGGATCATCAACGAGCAGGGTGAAAATTTGCCACCCAATGAAGTGGGCGAAGTGCTCATCGATATTGGACTCAAATGGGAGGGTTATCTGGCTAATCCTGTGGATACGGCAGCCACTCTTCAAAACGGTTGGATAAATCTAGGTGATTTGGGCTACTTTGACAACGACAATAATTTGTATCTGGTGGATCGTAAGAAGGATCTGCTGAAGTACAAGTCCAAGCATTATTGGCCCAATGAGATTGAACAGATCATCGCGGAGTTGCCGGAGGTGCAGCTGGTGTGTGTGGTGGGTGTGCGTGATGTGCAATATGGAGATGCAGCTGGCGCCTTGGTTATCAAAAAGGAAGGTAGCTCGATCAGTAAACAAGCGATCATTGATCATGTGGCCCAGCGTGTGGTGGTGGATTACAAGCAGCTAAATGCGGGCGTGCAATTTGTCACCGAGCTACCCAAGAATGCCAACGGCAAAGTGATGAGAAGTCAGGCCAGAGATATCTTTGAGGCTCTGATGAAATAGTTAAGATTTTGTTTAAAAAGTTATATAAATAAAATAAATAATTAAAAATCTAATAATAAATGCAACATTTCAATTTTGGACTTGGTGATAAGATAAGAACAGAGCTGCGTTTTCTACTTGGTATCTTTTTAATAAGGTAATCTTCGATCGCACTTTCTGCGGTTATAGCTGAAGGCCATTGTAAACGCCGACTCATTAGATAAACTATTTAGATTTAGATTTGTTTACCCATTGAGCGTACAAGTGGAAAATTTTGCTTTCATATTTCAATTTTATAAACTCCTCAAAAACTTTCACAGAATACGTCCGTCGGGCGTGCAAATATAGCACATCTACTCAGTAAGAAGAGTGAAGTTATTTTGCGGACATTTGACTGGAAGAAACATTCTTTCTTTGCGACAGATTTCTTTGGCTACGCTCTAGACTTTGCAAAGTCAGCAGCTTTGGTCTTTGCAAGTCAGCCGCTATTGCAATTTGCCATATCAGCAGGAGGGTTATGAGTGGGTGTATGTGGAAGAAGGGGGTAACTGTGACCAAAACAGTGACCAAAACAGTGACCAACACATTGTCTAAACCAGTGATCTAAACAGTAACCAAAACATAGACTTAAACAGTAACCACAACAGTGACTAAAACTGACCCTACGGTGATAAAAGCAGTGTCCAAAACGGTGACGAAAACAAGTGACTAAAACAGTGATTAAACCAGTAACTAAAACAGTGACTTTGGTCACTGTTGGTGTGTCTCGCCTGTCGTCGTCAAAACTGTGAACAAAACGGTGACTTAAGAAGTGACTAAAAGAGTGACCAAAAAAGTTACCAAAAGAATCACTAAAACAGACCGAACCGTGTCCAAAACAGTGACTAAAAGAATGACCAAAAGAGTGACTAAAACAGTGACCAAAGTTGTGACAAAAACAGTGACTAAAACAGTGACCAAAACAGTGACCAAAATAGTGACTAAACAGAGACCAAAACGGTGGCCAAAACTGTGACCAAAACAATGAAGAAAACAGTGACCAAAAGAGTGACTAAAACTGACCAAACAGTGACCAAAAGATTGACTAAAACTGACCAAAACAGTGAATAAGACAGTGAGCAAAACAGAGACCAAAACAGTGAACAAAACAATGACAAAAACAGACCAAGCGGTGACCACAATAGTGACTAAAGCTGTGACTTAAACAGTGACTAAATTAGTGATTAAGACAGTGACTAAATCTGTGATCAAAACAGTGACTGAAACAGTGACTTATGGAGTGACTAAACCAGCGACTTATAGAGTGACTAAAACTGAGCAAACCATGACCAAAACAGGAACCAAAAGAATGACTAAAACAGTGACGAAAACTGTGACCAAAACAATAACGAAAACCTTGATTAAAACAGAACCCAAATCAGTGACCAAATCAGTAGGCAAAACGGTGACTAACAGTTACCAAAACAGTGACTAACCGTGACAATAACAGTGACCAGATCTGATCAAACAGTGACCAAAACTGTGACCAAAAAATCGATGAAAACAGTGACCAAAACTCTAATCAACATACCCCTATAAATAAATGCACACAAGAAAATCGTGCCACACTTTAAGCACACTCTGAGACAAATTTCTCAGTAATTAAAATAGTGGCCACAAATAACATAGATTCATTGAACAACCTTCAATGCCAATGCATATACCTTCAGATACCCTAAAGAGCGGAGCTTAAAGCTAGTTGAAAGTTCGAGCAATTTGTGCACTTAGAATTCTCAATTCGCTATTCGCCGACTGGGTAATATAAATAGGATTGGCAAGTGGCTTGTTGGTGTGACAGCAACTGAAAGTGTACTGACGAAGGCTTTGCAACATCACACAGCAAGTACTGTCAGTCATATTGTGAATTTTCGGTTGATTATTGAACTATAATCAAACCTCGATCTTTTGAGCCTGCTAACACTTACTTTGACTAGGATCTCAATCAGCTTACATATTTTTAGAAGGTTAACAAAGACTGGAACATGAACAGTATGCCAGCTGGCTGGAAAAAGTTATATTACTAATAAGACAGACATATTCCATTTAGGGTGAGGCAATCAGACGGCCTATTTATCGCCTACCGTGTATCCACAGGACTGACGGATGTCTCCTTTTGAGCCGTCTCCGTATTTGAGTTGTCGGTAGCTCATTAGCGAGACGGTTTGTGAGGGCCAGCAAGCGGTCTTTAATATCTGCTGGTGTGGCGGTTGATTGAGCAAACTGGTAGAATGTGAAGATCTTTGTAGATGGTGGTGCTCAGCAAGTACCAGGGAGCTTCAAGTGTACTGGCTTCCATCGTTTTAACACTTTTAACGGAAGTGTCGTAGGCAGTACCCCAGGTCCAAGACGGGATAATAATTGACTTGATTATTAATATCTTGCGCTCTAAGGAGCCAGCCCAATTTGTTAGCCTTGGCATAAGTGACAGCCACAGCTCGCTTAATGAGGTCAGACCAAGTAAGTCTCCTATCTAGTGCTATGCCCAGGAATCTGACAGTGGAATGACTGGGTCGTTCATCTTAAGCCTAGGTGTGTTGCCTCTCTTTTTTGTGAAGGTGCAGTGCTGGTATTTTTCCGCATTGACTGCAATGTTCCAACTGCATGCCCAAGTACTAAAGCCGTCCAGAAAGGAATGCGCTGTTGCTGACGCTCTACTGGCAATGGGGCTGTAAGCCAGAAAGGCTGTGTCATCAGCATACATATGGCGCTATAAGTGTGTTTTGGGCGTCTGGAATTGGCAAGTCCGCGGAGAAAAGGGTGTATAGAACTGGGCCAAGTACACTTACTTGGGGTACTTCAGCTCCAATCGGCGGATACTCGAGAGCTTGTCCCTCAGAAAAAGGAGCGCAGCAAAACAATCTACTCAGTTGGAAGTATAGACTTTAGCTTGAAAAGCGGGCCGTAGTGGCAAACGCGATCAAAAGCTTGTCGAACGTCCAGGAAGACAGCAGAGCAGTTAGTGTCTTGCCCCTTAGTCTCCAGAATGTGGTTGATAACCTTGTGTACTTGCTCTGGGGCTCCATGGACACTGCGGAACCCAAATTGGTGTTCTGGGAGGGCTTCGTCCACGACGCACACAATACGTTTCAAGAATATTCTCTCGAATATTTTAGAGAATGTAGGCAGCTGACTTATTGGGCGGTAGGCATCATTCGTAGGGTCATACTCCTTATCTTTTTTGACCATAACAATTACTGCTCACTTGCATTGGGAGGGGAAGTGGCAGAATCGGTTCCTCGCGTAAAACAGAAAAACAAGACACCTTTCTCTGGGTATTGACCAAAACTGTGACTAAAACAGTGACTAAGACAGTGTCTAGAACAGTGACTAAAACAGTGACTAAAACAGTGACTAAAACAGTGACAAAAGCAGTGCTCAAAACTGTGACTATATTGTGTCCGAGTTTTAAAAGGGACGAATTCCGGTCAAATAGTATCGGTCAGAACACAAAGAAAAATGATCAGGCGTCTCTAAATATCAAAGGATCAGGAGTAGTTCCGAACAACTTCCAGCTCCTTCAAATGCTTCGGAAGAATGCGACGACTTTGCCATCACTTCCATCACTTCATTTTGTAAAAATTTGAAAGCTAAGATACGATTATTTCATAGTAGTTCAAAAACCCTTGTTGAATGCCTTCAGAATATGACAAAAAATGGTCAAAAGGGAAAATCCATCAACGATTTCTTTGGTTAAAATGGTAAATATACAAAAATTTGTAAAACTTTCTAAGTTGACCACAATCGATTTTTCATTTTTTGATGTTGTTCACTATTGCCAACACTACTTTCTCTTTTATGTTCTTACTTTAACAATTTAAATTGTAAATTACATTTGATATTTAATTCATCCGGATGTAACCAGACAAAATCAAAACTACTTTATATTTTTTGCAAGTTTGGCTTTCAAATAACAATAAAATTGTTTTGAAATTCGACATCATCAAGTCGATTCCTTAACACCCCAAGTAGCTGGGATAGATGGACCGGGAGTCAAATTATCTGCTTCAACTGCAGTGTGATAAATTGTTGTGGAAACGTAAACTATCATGAAACTAAACACACATTTATAACATGTAATTACCTCGCATTTAATTCACTTAGCCATGTTTGGGAGAAGGGGGGACCTGAGCCATAAAAGTGGCAGTTCGCAAGGCTATCGCAGTCGTATACCATTTATATGGCCCTCTCTTCTGCCGGTTCTAGCGAATTTCGACAGATTTATGGCCTTCGGGCATTAACCGGCGACCAGATGCAGTTGCCTCTTTTTCGGGCTCTTAATTAAGTTGCATTTCGCGTCCTGCTCTCATGCACTCCTCCTGATAATAAAAACACATGTTGACATCTGGCCGCTGTGTCACCGCATCTCAGCTATTAGGGGGTGCGGGTATGGGAGAGAGAGTCAGCTTGCTCTTTGTTCTTTCATTTTTTTTTAGTTCCGTTTAAGCTTTTTGCACATTTTCGTTTATGGTTTTTACCATTGCGCTGTTCGTGTCTTTTGGCCTGCTGCTGACTTTTGCTGTAGTTTTGGCTCTTTTGTGTGCTTAAAATTGGAATGTCATAAAAGTGTGTGTGTGTGTGTGTGTGTGTGTGCTTATTTAAAAATCGTAAAACGAAAGACAGGCGAAATGGGAAAACACAAGGCTGAGGCTCCAACACGAGCCTGTTTCTTGGCGCCCTTTCGTATCTGCTGTTTGTCTGCTGCGTCGACTTCCGTTTCCGGTTGCCTCCAGCTAGGGGCTGGTTTTCTGCCTTTTCTGCTTGTTACTTTTTTTTTTTTTACTTTCTGCTGCACATATCTGTATATCTATAGTACAATAGTATGAAACGTACATTTTTGCTGCGCAATTCACATTTCGGACTCTTGACTTTTAATGGATTTTCGGTGAAACTTTTTCAAATAGCTTAAACAAGTTTTTGTGTGGAAAAAGTTGCAAAAATTCATATTTCTTGAATAATTACTCGTAATAATCCTGGTTGTAACATGTTAAGCGGAATGTGCCTCAGGGTAACTTAAAGAAATGATTAAGCTTTTGTGGCAGAAGTAGGAAATCGCCATCTTTTTAGTCAAATTATAGTTTTGTTTGTTAGTGTAATCTATCAGCTGATTTATAATAACTTCATTTCTTCAAACTAAATCTTACTCATTAGATATTAGTCGGTAAGAAAGTCCGTCAAACCCGACTATAACATACTCTGTACCTCCCATGCCTTTCGGCTATCCTACAAATGGAGCTTAATAGCTATAAGGAATTTTCCTTATTATAAATAGGAATTTGCTAATGGCTTGTTGGTGGGACAGCATTGAAGCTTACTGATGAGATTTTGCCAGGAGGCCTTCGAAACAGTTCTGTCTAAGCAACCACTGCTGATATTCATATGTAATCTTTGTTGATTTCTGTTGATTATTGAATTATAATCAATCCTTGACATTTTTCCGGCTAATAGCCACTTTGACTAGAATCAAAATAGGTCGCTTAAACCCATATACATTCCTAAGTAGTGTTGGGTAAAGGTTGTTCATATCACTGAACTTTTTTTCAAATTGAGTCAACTACCTCATAGGCAGGGGGGCTTGGGGGTACCAATATATATATTTTCATGCAAAACACTAGACTAAGGAAGAAGCGACCAAAGGTTTTCTAAAACATTTTAAGTTGAACGTTCTTCAGAAGGAAGACATTGCCCTCACGTGCCACCTCCTTCCCTCCCTCCCTACACTACCATCCTCCCAGTACTTCCTTGTGTGTATAGAGTGGACCCTAAACGTGGCGAATAGAAAAGCTAAATGCAGCATGTAGAAATTAGAAAAGTAAACGGGGTATGTACATTGATGCGGTTCAGTTTCAGTAAGGATTGGTTAGGTAAGGTTTGGTATGCATCACTGATATAAACTGAATTACCCTTTTCTACTTGTATCAAAACTTGCGAAGCAACAATGCCGTGGCCGGGTGGCTCAGTGGCTAGGGTGCGCGACCGCTGTGCAAAAGGTTGTGGGTTCGATCCCGCCTCGGAACATCTAATGAAAAAGTTTTTTCTTTGAATAAACTTACACACCCGGTCTCCCCTCACTGCTGTTGGCGCCAGCTTTGTAGTAATTAGCCATGAAAAAGCTTCTCAAACTGACGTTCGGATTCGGTTTTAAACTCCCTGCAGAGAGATTGTCACCTAGTTTCGTAAAGCAACAAGAATTTAACTGCAAAAAAAAAGCTTGATAAGGGTGGGTTGGCAACTGCGCAGCGGCAGATTGCAAAGCTTTTGGTGTTTATTTTCAAATTTATCATCGACCTGCGCAGCGGCAGCCGCTAAAGGTAAAGTTGACAGAGTGCTGACGAAATTAGAAAAAGTGTAGAAAAACAAGGATTAAGTCAAAGCTAATGCCAAGTTAATATGAATAGGAAAAGTTTGTATCATGCGACAATTAATGTATTGTGAATTATGGTTCTGTAAAGATTTGTGAACTATAAAAGCATGAATAACTATAAAGTACAGTACAAACTGTATAGGTTGCATATTGGGCCCAGTTATAAGTCTATACAAAGGCCAACTGGTATTAAACTGGTTGGAAATGACTGCAGCAGGTGATAATTGGAATTAAACTGGTTGCAAATGGCTGCTGCCGGGGACAATTGACCTTTTCCTATGACATGCCTGTGTAAAATGGACGACTTCAATACATTGATTTGGATACGAAGTGCAACCAGTTGCGAGTTTTTAGATACTGGTATATTTCTGGTATTAAACTAGACACTTTCTTTGCAAGGCTGTAGGTCCTTTTTTCTTATGCGAAAATAAGAAGCGCCAAAAGATTGAGAGAGGCTCGGCTTTTTACACACCCTTTTCTACTATATTATGTGATCTATGGTAATTGCAATCCCCTTTTCTCTGGACATGCACCTCGAAATAAACAGGTCTGTTCCCGTTTTCGATTTCGATCAGATCATGCGGAATCGGAATTGGTAAACGATCAAGTTATTCGGTTTCAAAAGTTTGCCTAAGAGTCAGTGAAATGAAAAGTAAATTTTCAAATTTTCTTGGCAACGGTGATTCTTTGCATCTTGCAAGTATTTGTATTGTAACATTTCAAATATTGTAGAGATTTTGAAGTATTCATTGATATATCGAGCCTTCAATTTGATTTAAAATAATTTTTATTAAATTTGTAACTTAGAAATTGCATGCAGTCGAAAGAAAAACGATCGAAATGAAACCGAGCTGTTCGCAATTCCAAATCAGCGCATGCGCAGAGCTCATCGAAATTGCCAAGGCTGCCGTATGGTTGAATTAAAATTCGAAAGCGATTCGAACATTCATTCGAAAAGACAATCGATTTTTATTTCACTCGGAAACGGGAACAAAAAAACTATAACGATTTTGTAGATGGTTTATTACAAATGACAAATGACATATTAGAGTCTCTACCACCCATTGCATACTTTGGGGCACCAGCAATAAATAGGATATTTTTGGATTTTTACACAAGTGCTAAAAGAAGTATATATCCAATGAAAAAAATCGCAGAATTGTATGGGATGGCTCATTTCAAAGCTAAGGAGTGGTACTTTCCGATGGTACCAAAGAGAGTCCAAACAATAGAATGGATTCCCCGAAAAACGCTCCTAAAAAGGGTCAAAATAGGCACCTTAAGCAACTTTAAGCTCAAATTACTAAAAATCTCGATGTGATGGACAATTTCTGAAAACGCAGTCTTGCTTAGCACACGAAAATCATCTAGAATCACTACCAATCATTCAAAATACTGGAAAATTTGTTGCCTTGTGTAATGTTGCGCAGTAGTAAGGACTTACAAGAAACCGTTGATAAACTTTGATTGCTCGGACTACGTCGATATGATTAATTTAGATGACGACAACATTTTATTTGAACCGCCATTCACTGCCAATATTTCTTATGAGCATCTTTAGAATATTTAGAATTTTAAGATCCACCAAGACCTGATCCGAGGATTCCCGCTCATATACGGGGAATAGAGCGACTTGTGCAATTGTGTACCAATGTATCCAGACGAGCTATTAAAGAAAATCGTGATGACATGGCCGAAACTCTACAAAGCCGTGCCGAGATACCAAGAATGAAAAGCATAGAGACTTGAGGTCGAATTCTTAGGAAACCTTTTTTATGGTTTCATCAATTTCAACAGACTTGGTCATAATTTCTGTAACGAAAGTGATCATTTTTATATTCCGAGGCTATTTTCCAGCTAAGCACCTATTTTTTCTATATATTTGGGCCTAATTTGAAAGAAAAGGAAAATTTCTGTTCAAATAAGTTGTTTTGAGATCGATGCAAGCCAGTTTTTCATCACTTTTAACAGATTTTTTAATGATATACATATTCTAGCATTTCCATATATAGAAATTTTCCCGTTAAAAACCGCTGGAAATTTTAGACCCATGGTTTCTTGGGAAAAGTTTCTTAGAATTTACCGTAGATTGCGTTTTTGCTATACTCACGGTTGGTAAAAAATATGACCCACCCTAATGTATATAAATGTGGGGAACTCGAACTCGGGACCTTTGCACTTGAACACGATTGGCATACCGACTGTCACTCGGCTAAAATTCTTCTTAAATTGAATGGCTTTAAAGTATGTTGTCGCTTGTATGGCCGCTTGTAATTCTCAAGTTGGAATTCCATGCCTTGGGAATATAAAAGGGGTAACTAAATTTCTCCGTTCAAATAAGTTTTTAGTCAATTCAACATGATTTTTAATTAATTTTAATACGAAATAGGCATAGTTAAATCAAATATGATTGTTATAGATTTTACTATGCGTTTTTTCCTGAGTGTATGTAATTTTGCTTTTTGTTTGACAAATGATTTGGTGTGTGCATAGCCACTGTCACTCACCCACTTTTTCTCTCTCTATAACTCTTTTAATTTGCCTAATTGTTCGTTTCCCGCAATCATTGGACACACTCTGAAACAACTGCCGAATACACCTATTTCTGTAGTGACAACAACAACAGCCTGTAGCCACAATTCACTGTTATGAAAAGCGGCTGCCAACACAATTGCAATAATTTAACTTCCGTTTTATGGCGGCATTTTGTGTTTCCGTTTATGTTCGTCTGGCATTTCCGCCGGCCGCTGCAATCTGTTCACTGCAGTTGGTGTTGTTTTTGGGTATCGTTTTTATGCTTCATTCAAGCGCAAGCTTAGACCAAACCCTTGCTCACCCCTTGCCCACCCGCTGACCACTCGAAACACACAATTTGCTGAGCCGTAACTGGAGCCAAGCGAAAAATTCAATGTACCATGTCCTGTGCTGTGCTTGGCTTTGCTTTGCTGTTCGGTTTTGTTCTGGCTTTTTGCTGCGATGCCATCGTAAATTATTCAAATTTTAAGTCGTAAATAAACGCGCGCATAAACATAAGCAAATTCGTTTGCCTCTGCCTCTGTCACTTGGACGCCCACTAGGCATTCTTTTGGCAGACAAACCCCTTTTCTTTACGAATTTGTGGCAAATCGTTGAAAGTTTTGCACGGACATTGCAATGCAGAGTAAGGAATTTGTTGCAAACTATCAAGCTTCAGGCTGGAGCAACAATTTTAGGTGTATTTCGTTTGCACGTGTGATTTTCCAACATGTTCCAAATGTTTGCTTGATGTTTCTGAATTTAAAATCCTTGTCAGCTGACTGATTGATGGTCATTCGAGTCACCCGATTGAGCAGCAGGTGTCAAAAACTTTTGATGGAATGCCATTTGGTTGCACGTTTAGAATTTCTAGATCTAAACAATAATAAATTGTATGCCTGAGTATTCCACTTCCTTAGCCATAACTGGACTTTGTGTTCAACTTCAGAGTTGACGACGTGCTAACTAATTTCCATCTAAACTATGAAAGATTGCGTTTCTGAGTTTTTTAATTCCAAATATCTGGATTTTGTCGTACATTTCAGAGTTGGCGACCGTGATAAAAAAAAAAAATAAATTGCCAGACTTAAATGTAAAATTGTGCAAAACTCCACCAAAAGTACAAAGTCGCCACCTTACCAAGATCAGTAACTTTTAACAACGCTATGTGTATTTATCCTGCGAATGACTGGCCCCTTTTTTTTTTGTTCATTTATTGGTATTGATTTTTGGGACAGTTGATTTGCTGGCCGACCCTTTTTTTGGTGACCCTTTCGCTTCATTTATTTCAGTCAGCCAGCGGAAAGTTTGTTTGCTTCCTGTCAATATATGAAAAGCCTTGGCATGACTTTGTATTTAATGTCAACTTCTTGCTCCAGAAACTGAATTAAAATCAGTTGGCTCTAATTAAACCATTAAGAGCCTCCGGCATAATTTGCACATGGCTTTGATAAGGGACGAGACTGGGTGACCTAGACGTTGTCTTGGTCTCAGACTTGCCAACAGGCTCAAGTAATTTGATTTAATCATTGGCGCGTGTCCTGAACGAAGTAGAATAACGAATGAATTATTCATTGCCAGTTAAAAGGAGGTAAATAGCTTTGCCTATTTTGTGGCTAATGACTGACAAGTTTCATTAATTTTAAGTAATTTAAAATCTAAGTGCAAATGTTTTGTTGATTAAGAAAGCTCTGGAAAACTCTCACAAGAACATTTCCAAATAAGATTTTGAAAGGAAATATAAGAAACTAGCTTAAAAATATAGTCAGAAAGGAACGAATTTGCACTCGGTACTCAACCAGAACCGACTATCTTCCTTTGGGTTACCAAAGGTATACCCTTTATATGCAAAAATCAATGCAAAATGTCACAATATTTTAATCACAACCGCTTGACGGTCTTGGCCGCTGTTATTAAAGCACGTCACTCGCCCCTGTCCTGTGCGTGCCGGCACCAGTTGGTCACCTCAAGCGCCACAATATGTTCCAGCACCTGATCTTTCCATCTTAGTTTCGGTCGTCCCATACTGGCTCTTTTTCCAAGTTCGTTTGCCCTCCGTTTGTTCACTTTTTTTTTGCTGCAGATTCTTTATCCATACAAATAACATGTCTAATCGAGCGCAGTCGCTGTTGTTTTATGCGCTTGACTAAATCAGTGACCCCATAGAGCTCATACAGTTTGTGGTTCATTCGGGTGCCAAGTTTATTGCCAACTTTTAGAGGTCCATAGATCCTTAGAGGGATTTTTCTCTTCAACACGCCTATCGCCTCCTCATCCGCTGCTGTTAGTGTCCATGCCTCTGCACCGTATTGCAGGACTGTGTCTGTCCGTATGAACAAACAGATCTCAGAGATGGTAAGAGATAGAGATTTGACATGTATGGAACATATGTTACGTATACTTGTAGGCAGATCAAGTTGGTTTTTAATTTTGGCCTCGCCCCTCCCGTCCCCGCAATATCAAAAATCGGAAGGCAAATTATAGATGGAAGGTTCGAACCTTCTGGACATTTAGTATTCGAGATTCTTTATCGATCCGCTGAACGATATTCGAGTTATAAGGAAAACAAACAATTATGGGCAGCACCGGTCGCAACGGTGAGGGGCAGCAATTCACAGGTACAGAGTATGCTAGACGGGCTTGACCGACTTTCTTTCTTGTTCTTCGGATGTTGTCGCTGGTTATCATCGTTCAACAGATTGCCCAAACGAGATTACATGAATCCGAAACAGGATTGAAAACAGGGTAGTCCCACTTTTTTCAACCCTGAAAAGATGAAATTTATACTGCGGTAATCCCATTAAGATTAAATTAATGAAAAAATTTGAGCTTAAAATTTAATCCTAAAGCAGATTAATTTGCTCCCAGAAAGATTCCTCTACCTTTCCTCTCTTCCTCCATTTTTTATAGGATACCCACCCCCGACACCAGTATTGGTGTATTTAAAGCTTCTGAAAAAAACAAAGAAATTTAAAAATTATTGTAGTCTTGTCTGGGATCTTAGCGCAAAGCACCATATCACATGATTGTTGTCCAATGTCTTAAATGATATTTATACTTTTCTGCCGTTGTTTTTAAATTTACGAACATTGTGATCTCGAAATGGATTGAAGTATGCACATATGGAATGAAACAAGCTCGAAAGGATTGCGTCAAGCCTTAAGGGGGTCTTCTCATTGAGAAACTTTTTTTTTCGACTTTTTTTTGCATTTATTTATAGCTTGGATATTCAAAAATATCCCCCCAAAAGGATTTTCGAAAACTCGAATTAGTTTAGGAGATATAGTCCTTTTAGTGACCCAATGTGACCTAAATTCCCAAGCAACTGCAAACTTAAGGGGGTCTTCTCATTGAGCAACTTTTTTTAAACCCTCGTATTTTGACCTATGCGTTAAGTTTTCTCCGGTTCTACCGACCGATTTTGATGAAACAAAGTGAATTCGACGGAAAATTGTCGCTCTTTAAAACTGCATTTAAACATTTTTGATTTTTTTTTTCCAAAAAATTACTTCAAACTTTAAACGCGTTTATCTCGAAACCACGTTTTTCGAACTGGCGGCCATGATATCTCCAGTTCAACTGAACCGATTTTCATGAAACAAAGTGGAATCGACGCAGAATTGTCACCATTCTCGGCTGAACCTCGACCATAATTTTAAAAAATTTTTACTATTTTTTTTTACACTAAACTACAAAAAAAGCCGAAATTGAAATTTTTTTGAATGGCCGCCATTTTGTCAAAAAAATCACAAAATTAAGTTTGAGGTTCAGCCGAGATTACATCTATCTGATTATAACCCCGTTTTTTTTTTCATTTCGGACGCCCCGGAGACCCGGAATCGTGGCCGCCGTGCGACACCTTTTTTCACCACCAACTTTGAAATCCAATTAATTTTCGAACATCCCTCGTATGCAGGCAAAAAAATTTTTTTATTTACTTTGAACCTTTTGTAATACAATAAATAAAAAAGTTTTCAATTATTCTTTGCGTTTTCAAATAAGAATTTTTTTAAAAGGGTCCAAAAAACGGGTTTTGAATGAGAAGACCCCCTTAAAAGATTGAATTAAGTAGAATATCCTGTTTCCAGCCCGTTAATTTTGGCCGATAATATCTATATCACCGGCATATGCAGGAAGCTTTATATCTTTGAAAAAGATGGTAACCGATCTGTTGGCATTTGGGCACTGGAGCAGTATATACTCCATTAGCAGATTAAAAAAGTAACACGATAGGGTGCCACCCTGCCCAAAATGTCATCATGCAAAGTCAAATTTTCTTTTAGGGCTTCAAAGAACTTTGACCTTATCGGTGTGTCGAAAAATAGGGGAAAGGTAACTTCGGCTCGGCCGAACCTATGTATCCCTTTTGTAGGATAATGTGAAAGCATTCCAAATATATAAATGCCAAGATTTAAGACATTTCCATTGAAAACAAAAAAGTTTTTGTAACTACGACTATTTTTCAGACTACTTTTCTTTGACTGCTGTACGATGTGCATATAGTACACTCAAAAAACAACTCACCCTAAAAAAGGGCCATTTCGCCCTAATTTTTAGAAAATCGCCCTAAAAAAAAGGGCCAAAGGCGAATCACCTTATTTTTAAAAAAAACTTTTCTATAAATTTTAGAAATTTGGTTCTCAATAATAGGGTGAAAAGCACTAAAAACTAGAAGGTTTTTCTAAATTTTATGGCTATTTTACTAAGAAGTTAGAAAAAATTTTATCAAATTTACGGTCTTCAGAAAGCAGGAATTTAACTCAGATGAGGGCTGTTATTTCTATAGAGCGTTGCGATCTTGGGTTTAAATCCCAGTAGGAGCATTTATTTTTATATTTTTTTTTTCATTAAATACATTTTATTAAGGTGTTGTTTCTAGCATTGTCTATATTTTTTCAATGCATTAATCGTTTTTAGCCATTGGACTATGCTTAAGCAATCAAATTCATTAAACTTTTTTACTTAAAATTGAAGATTCAGGCTATATTTACCATTTTAAAGGAAATTAGGAATAATACTAAAAAGATAATTTTAGGTTATAAAAAGCAGATTCCTACAAATTCAGGAATAACTTTTTTCTGAGTGTAGTCCTGGTGCAATGATTTTGCAGGAAGACGAAATCAACTCGTGCTCAACACATATGCATTCTTCACACATTGTAAATGTGCAGTACTGTTAACCGTAAACCGAACGATAGCACAGCAAACAGTAACTTCGAAAATATTTAGGTAGAGAATGGATTTAGAAAAGTTTTCCTCAAATTAGGGTTAATTTTCTTAATATTAGGACAAAATGCCCTAAATTTTCAACGATTATTTTCTAAAACCAAAGGCAGAATTAACCTAAAATTAAGAAAAGCCAATAAAGCAAATTCTCCCTAAAACATAGAAAAAGTTCACATTTTCTAAATTTTAGAAAAGTTTTTCTTAAAAATTTATATTTGGGGTAGCTTTTCTAAATATGAGCAAAATATACTTAATTTAGAAATTTTTTCTAAATTTTAGGGCGATTTCAATTTTAGGGTGATTTTGTAAAATATAGAAAAATAATTTTCTGACTGTAGTTTCATCTGTCGTCCTTACACAGTGAGGCTCCAGGCTTAAAACCTTCAGTTAGCCGACGAACTTTATGGTAGAACTTTCGAGTTTCACTCATGCCGAACAGCCTTTCGACTTCCTTAGGTATGCGCCTTTCCTGCTAATTCTTTTCCTTTTGAAAAGGTGCTTCGCCTCTCTCATTTTCTTTCGGTAGTATCGCTCCTTAACAGCAACGACTGCAGACTTCTCCTGTAGGCAGGGCCTTTCTCTGCAGTAGCGCGACGACACTCATCATCAAACCATGACTGTTTTTTCGTGGAGTATAAAATATGTTGGCTAGTCATTTGTATTGATTTCTTATTAAAGCTTTCAACAACATCCATTGCATATCTGTGGACAGCATAAAGTATGGTCATTTTAAACACATGCATTCAAATTGGAGTATCTGATAAGTTTATTTAAAAGCTAAGAAATGGTACCTTACGCTAATTCTGAATTGAGCCAAAACAAAGAAATTACGAAGTATTGAACGGAATTTATCAACAAATTTTTGTTTCTGGGCATTTGATGATATTTATATAAAGTTCTCTGACTTAAGCGGGGACTAGAAAGGGCAGAAATTTATTTGAAATTTTTTACTGAGACAACAAAACTTAATGCTTCATTTTGAGCTTTCCATCCATCTCTTTGAAAATCAAAAGTCCATTCATTCATCAACTTTGTCAACATCAATCAATCCATCGTTCACTATCTGATTAACCCATTCTTCTTTCTCTGCCACAACTCGTGAAACCTACCAAACGATGTTTACATGCAATTACCGTTTTAGTGTCTCGCTGTCAACTCGAACGCCATTCGCCATTGTTTATTACATACTCAGCTTGGAGTTGACTGAGGTGGCGGTGGAGTAGGAGGAGGAGGAGGAGGAGGGAGGGGTACTCATTGGGTGGCATTCTTAATTGCATGGTCTGCAATTTATCATCGCAGAACAATTTCAGTTGCAATTAAAAGCAAAAAAAAAAACAACAAATGTTTGCTACTGTTTAACGTTCTTCATGTGAGTCTGACATAAAGCAGAACTAAATAGGAAATAAGGCAAAGTTAAGTGTTGCACTCATGGTGTTGTGCTCTAAGGATCAGTAATCACTTTGATGATATAAAAAGCCTGGCTTATGTCTTGACCCTTTAGAAAGAAGAATGTGAGACTAATACTTCAAAATTTTGTATATGAGAAAAATTCTTTTAAGGATTGTTTGAACTGCTTTTGCAATGGAAATATCTGTCATGCTCTCACTACTTATGCTTTTGGTATACCGTAGCCAAGGAGGATCTTCTCAACTAATGACAAATAGAAGCAGAACTAGACAACCAAACGAAATCAACATCAACAAAGCGCTCAGCTTAGGAGCAGTCCGTAGTTTGGTCCGCTCGCTAGCCACTATAATATCCCAAGTACTTCTACCTTTAAGAACCCACAACAAAAGATCTTCGATATTTCCAATTCTTTATTATTTCAACTAATCCTTGGGCAAGCAATCACATACAGTCTGTGCGAATTCCGAGCACTTGGCTGTACCACCTAATTCTTTAGTGCGACACTTGGTCTCCCTGTACAGAGTTTGAATTCCACATTCAATTTTATCTGCATACTTATCTAGCTTCAGTTCGCGCAACATCAATACAGTTGCAAGCAACAGCCCTGTGGGATTGACCAAATCCTTACCGGCCATTTTCTTATTCGGTCGAATCATCGAATCGTAAATTAAGCCCATGGGGCTAACCGCAAAACCAGGACACAGAGCACGTCCACCCATGATACATGCTGCCATAATGGTGAGCACATCGCCATACATGCTGGACGAAACCAGCACATCATTGGATTCCGGATTCATAAGCAGATTTAAAGCCACCGTGTCCAGGTAGCGCTCCTCGAATTTGCTCGTCTCCAGATGCTTGTGCGCCTCATTTCGCATGGCCGCAAGAAAATTGCCATCGGTTAGCTGCATAATGTTGGACTTGTGGGCGCAGGTGATCTTTTTTCGCTGCATCTTCTGGGCATAGCGAAAGACGTAGTGAGCCATGCGATTCGCACCCTTGGTGGTGCCTATCTTGATGGTCTGCATGACGCCAGGGATCACTCGATGCTCAATGCCCGAATAGTCGCCCTCCACTTGGTCACGTATGATGATGCAGTCCATTTTGCCATAGGGATTCTCGTTGCCCACCAAATCGCGGCAGACGGCCACATAGGCAAACAGACCAAATTGCTTGCGAAACTGTTCCCGCCACTTGCGATCGTCGATGGGTCCTTTAAGGGCCACCTTATTGCGACATAGCGACTCTAGCAATTCGGGCAGCACCACTTGTCCGCCGTCGTCAACTTTATGCTCCAGAAAGATGTCCCACTCAATGGGCACCTGGGCAGCGCAACATACCTTTAGCACGGCCTGCGTTAACTCACGGCCCACACCGTCGCCTTGGATAAGTGTACAATGCTTGGGCTGCTGCTCAACCTGGGACGTGCCTCCATCCTTGGACTTCCCTTGACTTTTAGGCTTCTCTTGATCCTTACCAGCTGCACACCTGCTCTTAGCAGCGCGGTGCGCACAATCCTTGGACTTGTCACTGGCCCTACGCAAGCCCAGGCCAATCCGAATGGTTCTTCGACTCAGCCTACGCATTGAAATCATTTCCGAAAAAAAGAATAATAGAAATTTTGTTAGATTTAAAATGTTGACATCGAAATGTTTGTTTATTTGTTGATTGTGCCAACTGAGTTCTTGGCAGTGTTTCAATGGCATTTTCATAAATCTCGAGGCTGCAACTTGGCTGCAACTCAAGTGGGTCAAACAAGGAATCTAAGTAGGCGTCGCAATTTAATGATACACCTGGACCAACTCACGGGGTAGGTGGGAGTAAAACTGACAAATGACTTGTCAACAGTTTTCGGCGTTGCTGCTTTAGATAAATGACCACTGTGATATACAGTGGGGGGCGTGGCAATTATGAGCAGGGAGGCTGATTTTTTTTTTGTGGGATGCTGGAGGCCATTAAAACTGTAGGCCATTAAAAGCAGACAACACCAGCAACAGCAGCCGCCTCACCTCAATCAAATTGTCTGCGAGATATATTTTATTATTTTCCAAGTAATTATTCAAGGATTTAAGGGACCAACCACTGAGCTTAAAAAATAATTTTTTTCATTTTTGATTTGTGTGGAAACGAACAGCAGCGCGTCCTTGGCTTAAGTTTTAAAGTTTTTTTACAGGAATTTTATGCTTCAGATTCGCAATGAAACTGTTATTGATGGAAGATGTAGATAAGCTTTTCTTTTGAATCTGAAGCAATCTGGTGCAACCACTAAATTAATTTATCCACTTAATAATAAAACAGAGGAAATTTAATTCAAAATGTTGATTTGTTCTAAAGTTACAACTCTTTTATCAAAGTAAAACAATCCGACGGCTGGCTTTTTTTGCCTTTAAAACGTATGGTTAAAAATTAAGCTGTACGTACTTCGTTTGGTGATCACTCCTACACTGAGAAAAAGAGATTCCTAAAATTTTAGGAATCTGGTTTTTATGACCTAAAATTTTCTTTTTAGGCAATAATTGCCTTAAAAATGTTAAATATAGCCTAAATATAGCCTAAATCTTTGCATTTTAGGTAAAAAATTTTAAGGAATTTGAGTGCTTAAAAATAAATTTGCATAAAAAAATTTTTGCCTATATATTTTGTATATTTTGTCGTTATGTTCGTAAAAAAATCAATAAATGCAAACTAAAAAAATATAGACAATGCTAAAAACACCTTAAAAAAATTAAAAAAATAAAAAAAACGACCTCAACGTTCTAGAGATTTAAGATAATAAGATTTAGAGGCATACAGAACAGCGGTAGGTTTGGTGGCGATGGCTAAGACGGCGGTGTCAGCGATTGTTGCAGTCTTTGAGGACCTGAGTTCGAGTCCCCCGTAAGGGTGTGGAGGTGGTGGAGTGGTGGTGTTTGGTTGTGGGTGTTCGCCAACCAACCCCCCCACCCACCCCAACTAAATTTTCTTGTTTTTCCAATTTTTTTAAAGGTTCCTAAATTCGAGTCCAATATTCCTCGGACCCTACTTCAGGCAAAATGGCCTATATATAAGGTAATTTTGGACCATTCTAGTCCATACTTCTTTCTGTGTGTATAAAGAATCAGTATGATTTTTTCAGAACTGCAACCCGGTTCTGAACCTAACTGAATTGCTAATTTTACAACAAACAAAACCGTTCGGTTCGATTCGTTTAATCGATTTCTTACAAACTATTTTTATCCGACTTTCTAGACCGATCGTTCCTATTACAGCAATATGCTGTTGTCAAGATAGCTTTCGAACTAAAGGACGGACTATTGCATTAGAACGGCCTGACTTCCTTTCCAAGTATAGGTTTGAAACCCTTGCAGAGGGTATTATAAAACTGTCTGGATGATCGTATTGCATAGAAGGAAGCATATCTGACCACATAAAGTATATATATTCTTGATCAGCACGACGAGCTGAGTTGATTTAGCCCTGTCCGTCTGTCCGTCCGTCTGTGCTCTGTTTTGACCGTCAGTTTAAAGCTATTCAAACTTTGCATCACTTTAGCTGTCATAGGAACGATCGGTCGATAAACTAGTTGTAGTGAGAGATTTTTAAAACATTTTTGTTTTCAATGGGGGCTGGAAGGGTGTAAAATCGACTGCGCCATAGTTAAATTTTTCGTATTTCTTAGTCCCTTGCTTATGTTCCAAGGTATTCCACTAAGTTTGGGCGGAATTGCATTTACGTATAGGTCCTAAGGCAAGTGTTTAAGATATAAGGTCCCAAAAGTAGTCTTAGAAAAGCGTGTTCGTTCATTGTTTTTTATATGGAAGTCTACAAAGTTTGGTCTGGGATCTACATATCGTGTCTGATTTTGAAAACTTGGTGAAATCATGGAAAAGAAATACTTAATTTCAATGAAAACGTTTGGAATTTGGCTATCTATTTTAAACAAAAAAGTTTTTCTACAAATTTTGGGTCGATATTCGCAGTATGATGATAGTCAAATTCTAGTGAGAAAAACTTTGTTGTAAATGTGTAAAAGTAGTATGCTAATAAAGTATTATATTTTCACAAAAATTTTCCCACTCTACTAGTTTGGTTGAAATCAGACATCTATATAGTATAGATCCCATGGAAAAGTAAGGTCCCAAAAGTATTCTTAGAAAACTTTTTTGTTTTCAATGGAGGCTGCAAGGGTATAAAAACTTCGACCGCTCCGAACTAAAATTTCCCTTTTTTTTTTTACTTATTTCATAGGAAATTTTTTATCAAACTATGTATAAAATTTTAGCAGGCTCCAGTGAACACACAACAAAACAACTACATTCTATGCCTGTTAACTGTCAGTCCAACAGACGTCTCTCCATGCCAGCAGGGACATAACTGCTTGGGAATTCCAAAGCAACATGAGTGCAAATATCAATGGCGTTCCCCCCACACAACCCTCTCCCATAAAAATCGAAACTGATAGAGCGGACTTAACGCCGAGGTTGTCTTTGACTTGTATTTACTTGATATATTTACATATATCGCCACACAAATCGACTCGCTAATGAGCTGGGGGTAACAAGGATGCAGAGAGGGTTTTCCGTATCCTGAAGTTACCTTCAATTTCTGTATCCCATTCTACTCAATTTTGTCTCTCTTCTGATCTAATTCTTGCTTAAATTCGTCCCTTTGTAATAAGTAGCACAAAATAAGTCTAATCAAATTTTGCTTGTTTTTCCCCCAACTGGTTTTCTTTTATCACCCCGAATCACCTAACATCAATAACTTTGCTTAACTGCCTTTGTCTTTCTTTGGACTCTGCTTTTATGGTCATATTTTATGCCTTTCAGCATGCCAGAACTTAAACTCTACCAACTGCAGTTGGCTAACAAAGTCGTTTACGTCGTTGGCAATGAATTGGACAAAAGCTGGTAAAAGTTGAGTGTAAACAAGGAAAAGTGTCTGCTCAGTGAGCGTGTGTAAACTTTTGACTATTATTAACCCTGCCGGCGATTGGGAACTAAAATTGAAAGTTAAATCGAACTTGGACGAAGGTTGGCAGTTGTCAGCGGGCCATCGTGATTGGCATATTCAATTTCGAGTATATGTCAAATATATCCCATTAAATGGTCTTACAAAGGGACTTGACAATGTCAAGGGTTAAATGCCAGGAAAGTGAAGTGATTGATGAATTTCCCCAAGTCAAAATGTAAGTTACCAGAAAGATAAGAATTTCAAAACAAAATGCATACTCAGGGCCAACAATGAATAAAGCGCCCACGAGACCTACATGCATACTACCAACTGCACTTAAAAACCGTTTAAAGATGCTACAAATATGAGATGCAGCCGCAACAACAAAAACTTGTAGAGGGCGTGCGAGAGTGGTGGATGGGGAAACAATATAAATGCATGGCTTATTTACAAGTTGTGTGCTCAAGTGCAAACATTGTTTGAGACTCAGTGTGTGTGTGTGTGTGTGTGTCTGGGTGTGTGTCACGAAGGACGTTTCACTCAAAGCTCAGGGAGCAGCCACCCAAGTGAATTACTTTTAAGCATCTGTGAACTCATTGAAATATCCAACGAATCACTCGCACATGCTCGCTGATTTTCCTTTCAGCACTGAATAGACAAGCTTCATTATATGCGTATGAATCTATTCACAGTCTATTTTCTTTCATCAACTATTTCATATTTGATGTAACCCATAATCCTTGAAGTGCAAGACGTTGAAATTTAAAGGATTTTTCAATCAAGGAAGACCAATAAAAGAGTATTCAATGTAGCTTACTGAAAATGTGCTTTATTGATCGCTAGAAAACTGATTTATAATTCTACCTGCCGAGTCTTCTTTATATCGAAAAGTAAAGTACCTTTTCCGAGTGTATTTTTTGTACCCATTACAACAGAAAAATTTCAGACAATTCAAATACAAGAGGAAAAATATACCTCAATGGACTGACCCAAAAAAAAACCATTTAGTGCTTCAAAAATTGAAAAAAAATCGAAAGAAATTTCAATTCTTTTATGTTTTTTTTGGCAGAAACGGCTAAACCACTGGTAATTTGGCAAACCTTTCTTCAGCAAAACTATCCCAAACAACAATATAAACAACTCTCTAAAACACGCCAGCTTCGTACGAACATCCCTTCTTACCATTTCGGTACTCCGAATGTGAACCGAATGACCTCCCAATTACAGCACTATTTTCGCTCGCTAATATCCAAATCTCAACATGGTTTCATGAAGAAGCGCTCTATATCTACGAATTTACTTGAGTTTACTTCCCTTGTTAACAAAGGATTTGTCAATAAGCAGCAGATCGACGTAGTTTATACTGATTTCAGCAAAGCTTTTGACTCAGTCAATCATGTGTCTTTAATACATAAATCCGATTTAAACTCTCTTCACGCCTGGTGCTCGGTTAATAACCTTCCTCTTAATCTCAGCAAGTGAAAATGTATGACTTTTAGTCGAAATCAACCTTACGAGTTTGATTATACTATTGATACCATCCCACTAGAACGCATCTATAAAGTAGATGATTTGGGTATTCAATTTGTTCCCAAGTTATGTTTTAATAGTCATATAGCGATCATTACAAACAAGGCTAGGGGAGTTCTCGGTTTTGTTAAAAGATGGTCCAAGGAATTTAATGACCCCTACGTCACCAAGCAACTATATGTCTCCCTTGTGAGACCAATTCTTGAATATGGGTCGTGTGTCTGGTCTCCGTATTATCAAAAATATCAAGATCAACTAGAATCGGTTCAAAAACAGTTCTTAATTTTCGCTCTCCGAGGCTTAAATTGGGATCCTTCCCTCCATCTTCCCCCGTATGAGGATAGATTACGCCTTATCGCCCTGCCTTCTCTTCAGAACCGCCGCACATGCCATAGTGTACTTTTTATTTATAGACTCTTATCCGGGGAAATTGACTATCGCTTTGTTATCTCAAATAAACTTAGCTGTTCCACAATGCGCTACTAGAAATTTTTATCCAATTTACCTTCAGCCTTGCCTGACAAACTACGCTCATCACGAACCCTTCCGTTACCTTTGTCTAAGCTATAATAAGTACTCTCATATAATTTCCTCTCAATCCTTGTTTGTAATTATAAATAATTTGTTGTCGTTCCTAAGTAGGCCCCTTTAAAGTTAGACAGAACATTGTTAAACTGTAAAATATTTTATATTCGGAGCTTAGTTTTTGTCGTGTTTTTTTGGCATATACTCTACCCTTATGTGAGAGCATATATCATAAGAGAGAGTGAGACAAAGTTACTGAGCCAGAATAGAGAGCAGCTTTGGACATGTATATGTGTAAAAGTGTAGGCCTGCTACATAAGGTGTATTCTTTATAGTGTTGTTAAGGCTTAAATAAAATAATTTTAATATGAAAAACAGCCGGTGTCCAAACATTGATAATTTTTGTTTATTTTGGGGCCATATAGTGCCAAAATATGAGCAAAGAATAAGGGTTTCACCAGAATTTTAGCTTGCTTATACCCGTTATTTCGATGAAGTTGATCCAAGCGGTGAAGACTATACGCCAAATACAGTGGGCGGCAATCGTTACGGCCATTTTTTGGATTGGTATCATCGACTAGGGTTGTATGAAGTTCCTGCTCGGGCGCCATCTGTAAGGTAGTGTCGAAGGCTGAGGTATAACTCAGGCCACTTACAGCAAAATTTATAAGTGCTGAGACTAACAAGGACTAAAAGGGATCGTGCTCAGTTCAGGTGGAGGTCTGAGTCACGTCGAGAATCTGCGTGTAGGAAAAGAAAACTCTGTGGGTAGGAGGGCAGAGTATCTGTGGCCGTGGGCAATGGTTGACCAATCGCACCGGAGGTTTGTCACCTACAGCCGGAACAATGGCCCGACGAAGCAAGAAAATACCTGGCAGCGAACACGGTGAGGATAATAGACCCAAATGGGCACGTCGAATCCAAGTGCTACGCATGCATTTATTTTTCTGATAAGCTAAATAAGCTAGCGTTGAAATGCACAGAATATACTTCCAGTTTCAATGACTATAATATCACTTTCACAGTACCGAAATGGTTTGAAGGGAACTGGCATGACTTAGAGAGTTGTTTATATTGTTGTTTGGGATAAATTCGCTGAAGAAAGATTTGCCAAATGACCAGTAGTTTAGCCGTTTCTGCCAAAAAACATGCAAAAATGTTGGGTATCAAAAAAGTACCTTTACGATGTGATGGAGCCAAGTCTTTTGGGGACTTTTTTTTCGTATGTACTTCAAAAGTATCGGGGTCCGAAGGCGTTACCAGAAAATGTAAGGTAAGTTGTTAGGCTTTTTGTAGTATAAAATAATAAGCCGTGTTTTCTCTTGAAAACGAATTTCCGTTGGAAAATTTTCCTCCTATATGTACAAGATCCTTCGAGCCGGAGAGCTGGCTAAATATCCGACAAAGAAGGAAACAAAAACAAAAATGTAAAATTTCTAAAGCCCAGCGTAGTGGAATTATAACAGATAAATGTATGTATAAAACATTTCCATATTTATACTGTCAATTTGAGACAATGCAAACATTAACTGTAATAAATACACCACAATCCATATATGTACGACGGTCTGTCTGTATGCACAAAATACAAAAATACGTAAACAAATGGCGAGTAAACATTTTGCCATTCAGCGCAAATCGCTTGCAATTAATCATTCAGATGCGGCCCTCCAAAAACAAAAAACAAAAAGGGATAACACCTTTGCCTTTGCTTATAACAAATTGCAATAAATAACAAAATATTGGGCAGTTAAATCCAGTCATATTGTTCTTTTTTATCATTTTATGTCAGCTGGGTGCCAGGCAGGATTTCACAAATTCTTCCTTTTTTTCGGTGTGTGTGTGTGTGTGTGTTTTTACTTTGGTTTTTGTTTTAGGCAAGTGCCAGCATTCACACGCTTTTTCCGGTATCCCAAAAAAAAAATCCCGTTTGCATGAACATGCAAATGCAGCGAAACCACAAGAGTGGTTGGGTGGTCCATAACTTGACCAAAGACCAAAGAGCTGGAATAGAAATGAAAACGAAATTGATGAGAATGTGTAGCCAAGGGTTGTCCGAAGAAATGGCCAGGAGCTTCCACTATGCAAATATTGAACGAGACAATCAAATATGCAACAGTAATTTTTTGTATCAACTGCCTGGTCTTTTATTTTCGGACATAGACACATTGACAAAAGGGTTTTGTGCTCACTGAACTACATAAACAAGGTTGAAGGGCGGGTTGAAAGTGATTTCTTGTTTTGTATGCCCAAATGGGAAGTGCTAAATCAACAGCATAGAGAAATGATGAACAAAAAAAAAAAAAATGAGTGCTCTTTGGTTTGATGTTTCACTTAAAGTGAGCAATTATGGAAATTGTCTTCCATATTATAAATTATTGAAACTTTCAGGAGATTCTGTCCGTAAATTTGTTGGGTATACAAGTTTCACGTTTAAAAACTGTGATCCACAAGACTAACATATTTTTGATTGCAAGACTAGTGAAGAAGATCATAAGGCAGAAGAGTCAATCTCCCACTTCAGTTAATTCTTTATCAAATAAAGTCTTGCTGGGCTTGCTGGGGTAGCGATAGTTGCAGCAGATTTGATCTTACTCATAAACATCTGATTGGCATCATCTCCATCTTGGGCGGATTAGATCTCCACGTTTAAGTAGAGCGAGTCTTCCAGCTCCATCTAGAACCTTTTCAGGTCGGTTCCTAGTACAATCCTATTTTTGTTTGGGATCGTTTGAGGTTTCATTCCCAAACTTGCTAGAATGGGAAGATGATCCGAAGTGAGCTCATATTTCACTCGGACTGATAGAAGTTGTCCTGGGAGCCCCTTGAATATGTAGAAATCCAGGCATGAGGGTTTTTCTCTCCTATTATAAGGGTAGTAGGTGGGTCTACCCATGACCAAGACCTGTGTGAAGTCTCCAGTAATTGCATGGTGCAATGCTGTGCCCCTTGTGTTGCCCCAAAAGTCACCCCAGAGTCGGTGCTTGGCGTTAAAGTCGCCTCGAATTATGAATTTTTGGGCCAGTTGGCCAAGGAGCACCTCAAAGCCAGAAGAACTCCATGTTAGGGATGGTAACAGGTAAGCAGCTCCAACAAGTACCTCACCACACGACGTGGACATCATTATTGCGGCTTGCTGAGCGTAATTATTGAAGACAGGGTAGAGGTGGTAGTGTATCAGCTCCAGCCGCCAAGGCACTGATTGCGCTAAAAATCGCCTAAGGAGGGAATATATCCGTGCCTATGATCCTGCCATACATCGCTTATATAGGAAGATA